>JAJLUL010000008.1:128564-201397 GCA_030564325.1 Blastobotrys capitulatus
AATTAAAATTATTAAAACAATTAAGACATGAAAATTTAATTTCATTAAGTGATATTTTTATTTCACCATTAGAAGATATTTATTTTGTTACAGAATTATTAGGAACCGATTTACATCGATTATTAACTTCAAGACCATTAGAAAAACAATTCATTCAATATTTTTTGTATCAAATTCTGCGTGGATTAAAATATGTTCATTCAGCAGGGGTTGTTCATCGAGATTTAAAACCAAGTAATATTTTAATTAATGAAAATTGTGATTTAAAAATTTGTGATTTTGGTTTAGCAAGAATTCAAGATCCTCAAATGACTGGTTATGTTGCAACAAGATATTATAGAGCACCAGAAATTATGTTAACATGGCAAAAATATGATGTTGAAGTTGATATTTGGAGTGCTGCATGTATTTTTGCTGAAATGTTGGAAGGTAAACCATTATTTCCTGGTAAAGATCATGTTAATCAATTTCAAATTATTACTGAATTATTAGGATCACCACCAGAAGATGTTATTAATACTATTGGTAGTGAAAATACTTTAAGATTTGTTCAATCATTACCAAAACGTGAAAGAATTCCATTATCACAAAAATTTACAAATGCAGATCCAGAAGCAATTGATTTGTTGGAAAAAATGTTAGTTTTTGATCCAAGAAAACGAATTACTGCAGCTGAAGCTTTAGCTCATCCTTATTTGGCACCATATCATGAACCAAGTGATGAACCAGTTGCAGAAGATAAATTCGATTGGAGTTTTAATGATGCAGATTTACCTGTTGATACATGGAAATTAATGATGTATTCTGAAATTTTAGATTTCCATAATGTTGATTCATCTGAATTACCAAATCAAATGGATGAACAACAAATGGCAGAACAACAACAAACAGCAGCTGCATAGTTTTTATACTAACTAATATTGTTATTTTTTTTTTTTTTTATACACACCCCCTTTACTAATATTATTTTTTGCATGAAGATCTTAATGAGTTGGAGATAGAGATTTAAAAAAGATGAAAAAAAAAAAATAAAGAGAATGAAATCTTCTCTTTTTAAAAATTTAATGATAAAATACAATTTACACGCACAAAAGATTTCTTATTAATGTATTCTTTCAAATTTTTTTTTTTATTATATATATATATTTACTATTTAACGAAAATGTTTTGCCTTTTTTTTAAAACTTCTTTTTAGCATTGTAATTTCTTTAGAAGATAACAAAGGCAATTTGATACATAATTATTTTTCTATCCTTTAATTTAAGGGGGAAATATTATATTATCTATTTAAAATTTAACGGGTCTTGAGGTATTTTTTTTATTATTCTCAAAAACAATCAATTTCAGATAATAATTAATTATGAGTATTTTCGTTAAATGTAATGAGTCGATGATCTGAGCCACACGACTTATGTGCGGCTTTTGATATCAAATAAAGTTTTTTTTTTTTTTTTTTCTCGCCACTCGGAAAAACATGCATTAAATTTACTTAAAAAAAAACATACGTAATTTTTGATACAATAAACATTTAAAAAAAAATATCTCAAACCTTTTTTTTTTATTTAAAGTATTGGATTGGACCCTTTAAATTATCAAACTAAATAATAACGAGACTTTTTATTTTTCGGTATTAATGTCTTAAAAAAATTCTTAATTCAATTTAACATGAAACTACCAAAAAGTATTATTTTAGTAGTGAATTTACCACAATAGTAAAGAATTATAATAAATTAAATTAATTAATGCAATAAATGTTTATAAAAAAATTATTTCTAAATGCAAACTATATATATATACTAATCTTCTTCAATCATTTGATCTTCTTGTTCTTCCCAATTTCCTCTTTCTATACTCATTTCACATATACTATCCCAATCACTAATTTTAACACAATACCATTGAATACCACTAACAATACATAATCCAAATACCATACCTGTCCATAAACCTTTTAATTCCAAATTTAATACAAATGCTAAAGTCCATGCTAATGGAATCATAAAAATATAATAAATAACTAAATTAACAATTGCTCCAATATATTGTCTACCTTGACCTCTTAAAATCCCACCAGTAACTGCACCTAAACTATCATTAAATTGAAATAATGCTGCTAATGGTAAAACACTTGCTGCAATATCAACAACTTCTTGATCATTTGAAAAAATTTTACCTAAATGATGTCTACCAAAAAACATAATCATTGCATTTAAACAACCAGTAAATAATGAACTTTTTAATCCAATATTTGATGCTACTTTAGCAGCATTTGTTGCTCCTGCTCCAATTAAATGTCCAACTCTTGTTGAACATGCAATACCCATTGATAATGGTACTTGAAATGCCATTGTTGTAACTGTTCCCATAATTGATTGTGCTGCTAATACTTTAGTACCAAAATGACTACTACACATTGTTAAAAAATCAAATGCTAACCATTCTGCTTCAATCATTACAACACCACTAGCTGCAAATTTAATCATTGGTTTCCAATTTTTAAAAATTTTCATTGATAATGGTGCCCAACATTGATAACCATCAATAAAATAAATATAAATTAATCCCATAATTGCCATAAGCCAATCAGTAATTACAACTGCTATTGGAGCACCATAAATACCCATACCAATTTTTGAATTCCAAACTAAAATATAATTTAATAAAATATTAAATGGTGTACAAATTAATAAAATATAAGTTGATGCATGGAAAATCTTTTGAACTTGTAAAAAATGTTTAATACCTTCAAAAATTAAAAATGCTGGTAAACCAATTGCATAAATACCTAAACATTTACTAGCTAGTTCAACTAATTCTGGTTGTGGTACAAATATGGTTAAAATTGGAGCTGAAAAAATCCAACCTAATGCAATAGGAATACATAATAAAATTAAAAATACACCACATCTTTGAGTATGAACACCAACCATATGATAATCCCCTCTACCATAAGCTTGAGCTGCTAATGTATCAATACATGTTGCAACACCAATTATTACGGCATATCCTGCTACCCCTACAGTAACACTAACCAATGAAATTGCAGCTAATTCTAATGTTCCTAAATGTCCAACAACAAAAATAGTAGTTGCATTCAATAAATATTCTAATACAAATGTTAAACTTAATGGTATAGTACTTTGTATTAATAATTTTAATTCATGTTTATTTGTAGTTTCGAAATTTTTATCAATATTATCAATATTATTGTTATTATTTATAGTACCATAGTTATTGTTAGTATTGTCAGTTAATGCATTGTTAGTATTAGTATGAATATTTGATGGTAATAATGATTGTATAGAATCGTTATTATTATGTTGATTATGATTAGAACCCGTCATGACGTTGAAATCAAGGGTTTAGTTTCGTTTTATTAATGCTATAAGGATGTGTTGATGTTATAAAAGAGTAAGTATGATTCAAAAGAAAAAAGGTGAAAAAAAAAAAGATTTTTTTTTTAAAAAGTAGAATGTCTCAGCCCGTTGGAATGATTAAATTTTTTTTATATATTTTTTGGCCCTTGTTATTGTAAAACTCGATATGGAAAGATTTGCGGTATTAAAAAAAATTTTCTTACCAAGGCGTTAAAAACTTAAATGCGTATTTCGCGCGCCTCACTCAGTCATCGAATCTACATATATATAAAAATAAAAAAATATTGAGCCGCACAGGTTATTTACAATCTTAATAATTACGGGTAAAATTGAAAAAAATAAAAAAAATACAAAATTGCCATTTCTTGGTAATAAATAATTAATAAAAATATACAAAACTTTTTACAATTGACTAATTAAATTCAATAATAATTTGAATCCATAAAAATCACCAACATTTTTATAAATTCTAACTTGATTCATAATTTGATCCAAACTCATAGTTTCAACCCATAAACCAGAACATTCACAATGATCACTAATATCATCTTCTCTAATTTTATTACATTTATTACATTTCAAATCTTGTAATTGATATAATGTAATCATTGACATTAATTGTTGAATTAATCTTTCTTCTAATGCAACTCGATCATATTCTTTACCACAATCTTCACATAAAAATGTAACATAATTTTGATGTTTTTCAACCAAATCATCATGTTTACATAAATCCAAATCTTTAACATATTTACAATGATCACAAATAATTTGAGTTAATTTTAATGATTCACTTGGATTAACAAATTGTGCTTCTTTACTAAATTCTTTAATATCAACCAATTCTAATAAATGTCTTTTAATTAATTGAGATTCAAAAGATAAATCTTTACTTAATCCAAATACTGCACAAATACTTTTAATTAATAAAATAACTGGATTTGATGATGATTGTGATTTTGTATTAGTACCTGCATGAATTGGTAATTGAAATTCTAAACTTGCATCAGCATTGTTTAAACTATCATTATATAATCTTAACATATGTTTCATTCTTTTTATTAAAATTGGTTCCATTGTTCTTAAAATACCTTTACCAATATAATTTTCATCATCATCATCATTATTATTAGCTCTTTGGATTGCAGTTGAAGAAATTTGAGTTGGTCTTTTTTCATCACCATTTTCAACATCATCCTCATCAATTCTATAATAATTTGATCTTGCTTCCTTAATTCTATCTAAAAATTCAACAACCCAAGTTTCAAATTCTTGTTGTAAAATTGTTGGTAAAAATTTCTTTAAATGCCAATTAAAACTCATTTCTAACATTGTTTCATCATCATTTGATGAAATTTCTTTACAACTTTGACCACCAAAATTAACATCATCCATCCATAATAATAAATCCCAATATTCTTTAATTTCAACATCCAAAAAATTAAATAAAGGTTTTGATCTAATACTTTTAATTAAATAATTTGCAAATGCATAAGTATTTTCAACTGCTGGTTTACTAGTTAATAAAATTGCCCGATTTTGATCAGCAAAAACTAATTGACAACCAACTTTTCTAAATTCTCTAATTAATTGAACAAAAGCTTTTTTTGATAAATTTTGAACATGATAATATAATTTTCTATCATATAAATATGATGATTGTGATGATACCCATCTAATAAAATTATGAACCATCATATCAGCATAAATATTTTCTTCACTTGCTTCATTCCACCAATCTTTTACCATTGAACTTAATACAGATAATGAAGGAGTTGAAAAAGAATTTTCAATAAAAGGATTGGAATCAATTGTATCACCACCACTCATATCAGTACCTTCAGCTTCATTAATAATTGCTGCAGTTAAAATAGTATTAACACTTAAATTTCGAATTTGTAAATCTAAACAAACTTTTGTATATAATCCAGGATTATTAACAGTTGGTAATTCTAATCTATCCATATTATTCATTAAATTATCTTTTTCAATACCACCAGAATCAGGAATTGGATTTGGTGACCACCATAATACAATATTTGATTGTTGTAATTTTCTTGCATAAATAACATCTGTAACATATGATGCATCATCATTTTGTAAATTACCAACTGGGATATTTGAATATTGTGATAATTTATTCATATGTTCTAACCATTTACCTAAACCAAAAAAAGTTTTCATCATATATTTTGATAATGATTGTTGCCAATTTAATGATGGTAATGATAAATTTAATGGTTTTAAATGAATAATTGGAATTTCATTTAATCCTCTAATTAATTTTTTTAATCTTAATTCATGATCTGTTTGTAATGCTAAAACCGCTTTTGTACCTTTTTCATTATGTAATCTTGATACTAAACTTCCTAATTTTCTATAAGCACCATTTAAACTATCAAAATAAAATTCTTCAAATTTTCTTGATGTTTTATATTCAAATAATGAATTATTTAATGAACTTAATTTAGCCAATTCATTTTCATAAACTTTTGATAAATTTGGTAATTTTTGTGAAGTTGAACTTGGTCTTAAAACAATAACATAACTTTCTTCACTCCAAGTTGGAAATAAACAAAATGCTTGAATATCACCAGATGTAAAATGCATTAAATGAATATATTCTAATTGATTAATATCATAACCATTTTGAGGCTTTAACCAATCAATATCAAAACCTTTTTCTAACCCTTTACCTAATAATCCGGTTCTTGTATTATCTAATAAACATCTATTACCAATTTGTAAAACAATTCGTTGTTTTGAATCAATATGTGATTCATAAATCCCTTCAACAGTATGATGTCTTAAAATACTATCAGCTTTTGTTAATTCATTTTGATAAGAATCTTCTGGCATAATTAATTTATACATTGCAATTGGTGCTTTACCATTTGGTAATGTATGATTAACTCTTGATGCTTGACAACCAGGAATTATAGCATCAGGATGTTGTTCAGTTTTAAAATTTAAATAAATAGTTCTTGGTACATTAATTCTAATTGATTGAATTTTGGAATTAACTGAAACAAATGCTCTAATTTGTCCTGGTACTTCAGTATCACAAATTTGTAAAATATTCCAACTATTGGAATATGCTTGTTCATTTTGATTTCTAATTAATGATGCTAATCCATTAGTACTTCTTGCACTAATACTATTACCAAATAAATGTTTTCTTCTTTCTCTTGCTTGTTTTTGCATTTTCCATCGTTGTTTTGCAACTTTTAACCATGCAGAATAATCAACTTGAGGATCTGGAAATTCTAATGGTGCTGATGCTTGAATTCCATGATTTTCTTTATTTTCATCATCATTATTGTTTGTTTTTCTCTTTGTTGTTACTCTACCAACAGGATTTGGTGCAGGTGGTTTTTTAAAATCTTCAATATCATCAATTTCTCCTTCTTTTTTTTTTTGAAAAAAACTTGTTAATTTATGTTGAGTTGTTTTAGTACTTAAATTTGCAATTCTTTTTTCTAACCATTCAGGATGTGGTAATCTTGGTACTGGATTTTCAACACCTTGATAAGCAGCAGGAACAGTAATAATTTTTTGAATAGTAGCACCTAATCGTTCTTTATAATATTGCCAATCAATAATAGCTTTTGGTGAAAAATCATCAATTGAAGGATCTTTTAACCATCTTCTTAAAAAATATGATTTATCATTATGAGGAGCACTAAAAATTGCAACTGGTACTGCTCTTTCAGTAACTGGTGATCCTTCAGGTTTTTTACTAATAATATATTTACATGCTAAACCAGCATCTTTAACCATATTTGCACCCAAAAATTCTGCTAATCTTTTGGCAGTACAAATTGATGTTGATTTTTGATCACCATATTCTTCTAAAGATTTTGACATTGATCTATTTTCACTAATCATTTCTAATAAATCATTTTCTTGTAATTTACCACCACAACTATCCAAAACATCTAACCAAGTATTTGCAACTGATGCAACTGCTTGATAACATTCTTCTAAAGTATTCCCAGCTAAAAATTCTTTAAAAACTGATGATTGAAAAGTTTTAATTAATTGTAATTCACCTCTTCTTTTAATTTCAAAACCTTTTAATTCTGCTAATGATCCATCTTCATTAAAAACAGCATATCTTTTTTTTAAACCTTTATCTTCATCTTTTGATGTTGGTAAAACCATTGCTTTATAAGGACCATCTAATTCAAAAAAAATACTATTATCACTCTTTGTTTCATATTTAAAAGTTTTTTTATCAATTAAAGTTTGATATTGATGATTTGTAAATTTTTCATGAACTAAATGATTCATCATAACACAAGGATATTGAACAAATAATTTTTTACCATTTTTTAATTTAAAAATAAAATCTTCTGGGAAAGTTTTTGGTAAAATACACCAAATACCATCAGTATCTAATTCTAATGGTCTACCTAATCTTTCAACTAATGATCTTGCTAATTGAATAATTGTTGCACCAGTTAAACATGTAACACCAGCCATTTCCATTGAATACCATCTTGAACCTTTTCTCATAACATAACCATAAAAAGAATTTAAAATAACTTTATGAGCTAATTGTAATGAATCATATAATACAATCATTTTTTTGGCTTCTTCTCTACCAGCAGCATCATTAGATGGTACTTCATCAACTTTTTTTTTCCAAACTTTTGCTAATCCTTTATATTTATATCTTCTATCTCTAAAATCTCTAACAGTATTAACATAAAAAGGATTTTCTCTTTGACAAATAATTGCTTCTCTTTCAATAACTTTAGTTTCTTTAACTTTATGATAACTTTTTCTTGAATAATCAGTTAATCTTTTTTTAATTAATGCCGCTTGTTCATTAGTTGATAATTCATCAAATGATCTATCATTTTTTTTACCATTTGGACCTTTTGATGGAAATCTTTCATTTTTTAAAGAATTTTTAATCATTAAATATTCTTCTCTTTTTGGTGGTAAATATTCACCTCTCCAAGACCATGGTAATCTTCTATCACAATTTTTTCCTGGTCTATTAAAATCACATGCTGCACAATCTTCTTCAGAAATCATTGAATCTGGTTGTAAACGATTTGTTGTCATAATATTTGGATACATTGATGCAACATCAACATGATAAATTAAAGGATTTTCTTCTCTTTCTGGTTTATTTTTTAAATCTAATAATGCAGTTTGAATTTGTTGTTTAATTTCATCATAATTTTCAACATCTTCTAATTTTGCACCACCTTCAACTTCAATACTAAATTTTAATGCTTTATCTAATTGATCTAATAATTCATCAATTGCTGTAGTATCAACTTTAAATTTGGCTGGAATATCAGATCTAAAAACTCCTGCTTCTAAAGATTCAACATGACCACCAACATAAGTTTCTGATTCTAATAAATGACCATTATAAAATCTTTCTAAAGGATCAGTATGTTTATTTGGTAATAAAATTTCATGATTATATGCTTGAACCATTAATAGCATTTCACATAATGTACCAGTACCTTTTCTTAAAACTTCATCAGGATTTAATGGAATAATATTACATAAAGAAAAAATAAATGGATGAACATATTTCATATATAAATAATAAGTTGCCACTGCATCAGAAACTGAATATTCTGCCATAACTTGAGGTTTTTCAATTGCATAAGATGTCATTAATTCTGGATCAATTTCTAAAGGATTATAACCTAATTTTGCAGTAGTAACTGCTTTTAACCCTTGTGAACCTTGAGGTAAATAAGAATCTCTTTTAACCCATCTAAAACAATCCATATGAGCACAATAAGCAGATTTATATTCATTTTCAGAATCTTTTTTAAATCCAATTTCTTGATACATATCTAATCCATGAAATCTTGCTCTATCATCAACAAATGGCCAATCGAAAAAATCACCATTAAAAGTTGCAATAACTGTTGGTTTTTCTTCTCTAATATGTTCAAAAAATCTAATAATAACATCTTTTTCATTTTCTTCATTAAAAATTGTAAACATACCAGGAAATTCGGGTTTTGGTGTATATTCAAAATCATCAATATCTTCACTAACCACTTCTCTATTAGTAATTAAATAACCTTGACCATCAATCATATATGAAATCATCATAATTTTATCTTTTGAAGAATCTGGAAATTTTAAAGGATCTTTTGTTGTTTCAATATCATATGCCATAACAACTGGATCTGCTCGACTAATTCTTTCAGTTAATTCTGTTAATTTAATTTCATCTGATGATATAGCTTCAACTTCATACCATTTCCCAATTCTAATATCTTTATCAATTGCTACTCTAACATGATAAGGTACATCATATTCATGAATATCCAAAACACTTTCCATAACATCTTTATATTTATTATTGTTATTGATTTGTGAATCAATTGAACCATAAACAACATCTGATAATGAAATTTCTGCATAACTATCAACTGTTTCTTGTTTTTGTTTAGTTTGTTGAATAATTGGCATTAATTCTTGTCTTGTAGTCATTAAATCATTAACATTATTAAAATTAACTCTAATTAATTTTCTTCTAATTCCTAATAAATGATTTGGTAAACTTAAATCTTCTTTATCTAATCTTGAAATACTTTTAACAATATTATCAAATTTTCTTCTTAAATATTCTTCAACTTCTGCTTCATTACCTCCCTATTAATATTTAGTTAGCATTTTTGAATGGTTATTTCTAATACTTACTCTCACTGATAATAAAAAATATGGATCATATTGAACTGTAGTTTTAAAACTACCACCTTCATCATCTAAAAAATAATAATCAACAGCTGATAATCCACCATTAATACTACTAGATTTTAAAATTGTCTATTTTTTTTGTTAGTTTTATTTTTATTTTTTTTAAAATACTTACTGGATGCATATTAACTAACCAACCAATTTTTTTTGGTCCTTGATCATAACGATCAAAACCCATAACTGAATCTATTTGATCAACATTTTCTGCACTTTCAAATCGCCTACTAATAGCAGTAGCTTCTAAAGCTAATTTATTTGCATTAATTGATGTTTTTTGTGCTCCACCGTGTAATGATTTAGCCCCACCTTTTCTAAACGACATTTAAGTTTTTTTTGTTTTTTTAGAATGGTGTATTGTAAATGTTTATTTATAACGTTTTTTTGTATATTTGTATTGTGTTTGTTTGTTTGTTTGTTAGTAGAATAAAATAAATAAAGTTCTTTATATATATAAAAAAAGAACAACTGTGTAGATTAATAATAGAATGTATATATATTGAAGAGAGCTCGTGTGTGTGAAAGAAAGAAATTTGAAAAAAAAAAAAAAAATTGAACGCGTTTTTTTTTTCTAATTAAAGTTTTGGGTAAATTTTTTTTTTTGTGTGATCTAAAAAAGTCGTCGGTACCGACGTTGGAAGGAAAAAAGTGATTAACGCGTCGAACGCGTTGTCAAGGAGAATATTTTAGACAAACAAAAAAAAAGTTATTATTAACAAATTCGCCCAACGAAAGATTTCAAAATAAGATAAGCTTAAAGTTTACTAACTTTAGTCGTAACGACAAACAACAACAAAAAACCGATAACTATGGTTAAAAGACAAAAGGAATCATACTAGTTTCTTAAAATAAATTTAAACTTTAACAATTTAATGGGTAACGTACAAAGGTTAGTAACTGTACTATCAGGTTTATTCTAAAAAAAAACCACCACCACCTAGTACCGAGTTATAATAGAATCAAAAAAGTTGTATATAAACAATTGATCAGATCCATTATTTTTTTTTGAATTTTAAAATTTTTCAAGAAATCCAATTTCAACTATCATCATCAATTAAACTCTCAATTTAATTTTCTAATAATTTATAAACCAAAAAATGAAATTCTCTAGTTGTTTAGTTACTTGTGGGTTTGCTGTTGCATTAGCTCAAAACCCAGCTTCAAACAGTACTGAAAAATTTTTAGACTGTATGGGTGAAGGTGGTTCTGGTTCATGTGGTGGATCTCGAGGTGATGATTATGGTTCAGGTTCATGTGGTGGTTCTGATGATGATTCAGGTTCAGGTTCAGGATCTTGTGGTAATGGACCAGTTGAAGTTCCACAACGAACTATTCCAGTTACCAGAACTCAAACTACATTTTCAACAGTTGTTATTCCAAAAACTGTTCATGTTACTGAAAGTCAGTTGGATGTTATTCCAATTACTCAAACTCAAACAGTTCGAGAAGTTGAAACTGATGTAGTTGAACAAACTCAAACTCATATTGTTCATGAAGCTGCTACTGAAACTGATTTGGTTTATCAAACTGCTACTCAAACTGTACGAGAAGTTGAAACTGATTTGGTTTATCAAACTGCTACTCAAACAGTTCGAGAAGTTGAAACTGATGTTGTTGAAAAAACAGCTACTCAAGTTGTTCATGAAGTTGCAACTCAAACTGATTTGGTTTATCAAACTAATACTCAAACTATTCAACAAGTTGAAACTGATGTTATTGCAAAAACTGCTACTCAATTGGTTAATGAAGTTTTGACTTTAACTCAAACTCAAGTTGCTTATGAAACTCAACGAGCTACTGTTTATGAAACTTTAACTTATATGACTTCAACTGGTATTTCAGTTCCAGGTCCAACTATTGCTCCAACTTCTGGTCCATCTATTGATGATACTTGTGGAAGTGGTAGTGGCAGTGGTAGTGGTAGCGGTAGTGGTTATGATGATGAAGGTTGTGGTGGTTCTGGTTATAACGGTGGTTTATATGGTAACAGTGGTAGTGGCAGTTGTGGTGGATATGATGATGATGGTTGTGTTAAACAACAATAAATTGTGACTTTTTGTACACATCCATCAAGGGTAGCTAATTTATTATTTTAATTTATTTATTTATATAGTTTTTTATTTCAAAAAATTATTTTGTTATTAATTTTCAATATTGGAATTTATAGTCTATTAATATATAGTAGCCTGTAATGTTTTTCTTAAGTAGCCTGTAATGTTTTTCTTAAAGGAATATTAGCTTTTTTTTTGGTGAGCAGGCTTAGGTATCCTTACTATAGTATACAGTTGCTTAATTCTGATGTTGGGCCAATTGGATGATTAATGCATGTATATGCTCCATCTTCATAATCTATAGAAATTGTACACGTAGCTGAGAATACCCAAAAGATATTACATATGTCAACTACGTTGCATTAATTATGATAGTTTAGCTTAAGAATTCATTTAATATACAAGTTGTGCAACTGTATGAATACCTTTTTTTTTATTATCTCTTTTTTAATACCATCAAGAATATCAAGACCTTTGTTAATGGATCAAACAATGAATCTCAACCAACGATCTTATCTGAATAATTTTTTTTTTCACTCTAAGCTAAACTAGTACAACGCTTGAACTTTATCAAAAACAATGATACAAAAAAAGAGGGGGAATGGTTTATTTCAACTATGCTATAAATAAACAAATAAAGTTCATAAAGACACCCAAAAAAAAACTAGTACTACTATAACCAACTATTTTTCCACCTAAATAACATTTACTTCCTTATATTTACAACTTTTATTTTTAATATTTCTATAATACATCTTTTTTTTTTGAAAAGAAATACATATAATGAAATTTGCTCCATACTTATTGAGCATTGGATATGCAGTAGCAACTGCTCCAAAACGAATTATTAATAACAATGAAAAATGGTTAGATGCATTAGATGGAACAATTCATGAAGAAGACAATGATCAAGTAATTTTATCAAAAGTTGAACCAATTGAAACAATTGGAGGATTTGAACAAGAAGAAGATCATTCTTGTAATGGTGATTGTTCAAAAATTACAAAAGAATCAATTATTTATAAAACTATTACTAATGAAATTACTTTAAAACCTCTTTCTACTCCAATTATTACAAAAACTATTACTGAAACTGAAGAACAAGAAATTGAAGATGAAGAATGTCATAGTTATCAAGTGTCAACTTCAACTGTTATTATTCCAGAAACTTTAACAATTGTTGAAGATTTACCAAAAACTAAAAGTAAAATTGTTTATGTTGAATTACCAACCACTACCACAATTGTTGAAGTAGAAAATGATAATTGTTCCGACTGCTGTTCAACTTGTACTGTTACTGATGAAAGTACTTTATATGTTACAAAATCAGTTACTAAAGAATCATCAGCTTCAAATCCATTACCACCAACTAATTCCCCTTCTCCTTCTAATCCATTACCACCAACTCATTCACCCGAATCATCATCATCTCCTCAACTACCACCAACATTAACTCCTTCAAATAATCCAATCCCACCAATTGCTACTTTACCAGCACCATTACCATCACCATCATCTAGTGGAACAACAGTTGCAATTCCTGCCCCAGATGGTTCAATGAATTATATTAGTAATTTTGATACTAGACCATTAGGATTAGATACAGTTAAACAATATTCAGGTTATGTTGATATGGATAATAATAAAACAAGTTTATTTTATTGGATGTTTGAATCAAGAAATGATCCATCAAGAGATCCATTATTAATCTGGTTAAATGGTGGTGTTGGTTGTAGTGCACAAAAAGGTAGTTTATGGGTTAATGGACCATCAATTTTAAATGCAGACATGTCAAGTAAATTAAATCCTTATAGTTGGAATGAAAATGCAACAATTATTTATATTGATCAACCAGTTGGTACCGGTATGTCTGTTGGATTAGAAGATGTTAATGATTCTGAAACTGATGCTAAACAATTGTATGAATTTTTACGAGTATTTTTTGAAAGATATCCTCAATATAGAAATAATCCATTCCATGTTACTGGTCAATCAGATGCAGGTCATATTTTGGTTGCATTAGGTGAAGAAATTTTGAAACATCCAGAAAGAAAATTTTATTTTAGTAGTTTAGTTATTGCAAATGGTTTAATTGATACTGCTACTCAATATGATGCATTTTATCCATTTTTTTGTGGATTAGTTGGTGAAGCAAGAATTTTGGATTATTCAACTTGTGAAGTTATGTCAAAGGAAGCACCAAATTGTGTATCAAAAATTGAAAATTATAATAGATTAGGTCAAGGTGATCCAACCGAAATTTTAAAATATTGTAATGATGTTACTTTTAGAAAATATAAAGGTAATTTTTTTGATATTGAACATATGTGTGCAATGGATTCTTATGAATGTTATCCAGAAGATGGTTATTATGTTCAATATTTGAATCAACCTCATGTTCAAAAAATTTTGGGTTCAAGAGTTAGTACATTCCAAGCATGTAATTGGACAATTACAAGAAATTGGGGTGCATCAGGTGCTCAATTAGCAGATTCAAGACCTGGATTGACCAAAATTTTGAATTCAAAAGTTCCAGTATTTTTATTAGCTGGTGATGATGATGGTACTTATGGTTGGTTAGGTATTGATTGGGTTACTAAAAAAATTAATTGGAAATATAGACCAGAATTTAATGAACAACCAGAATCACCATGGATTTTTGAAAATAAAAAAGTTGGTGAATTAAAAAATTATGATATTTTAACTTTTGCAAGAATGTATAATTCAAGTCATTTGGTTTCTGTATCTCAACCAAAATTATCATCTACAATGTTGAATCAATGGTTACAAGGTAATTTTAAAATTCAAACTTTAGAAGATAGTGGTTAGTTTATTTTGTTCTTCCTTTCTTTTAGTATTTCTTTTTTTTAAATATAGGTATAAGTTAAGTAATAAATATTTTTTTGTTTTAATCAAAAGATAATTCTTGAGTTTGCATTCCACAAAGTACACATCTTCTACTTATTGTATTTGGTTCTAATCCTCTTGTTGGATCCCCCCATTGATGTTTATGTATTTTATTATGTTCTTTTGTTTTTGTAATATTTTCAGCTCTAGTTTTCATTCTCATTTCTTTTAATTTATCCAAAAATTTTTTATCCTTTCTTTTCTTTTTCATTTCTTGTCTTTTTTCAAATTCTTCATCTAATTTTTCTTCATTGCCCCATTTTTTCCATGCAAATTCTTCAACTTGATATCTCATATATAACATCATATTATTATAAGTTTTTTTATGAGGATTTGGTTTTTCAACATGTTTTAATTCTTCTTCATCTCTTAATTCTGGATCTGTTAATAAATAATCTTCTTTACATTCTGTTTTTGTTAATAATGAATATTTATCAGGATTTTTATTTCGACAAGTTTTACAAACTCTTGTACCAAACCAATTATATAATCTAAAATCAATTTCAACTGTATCACATTCAAAACATTTTGGTGCATTTGGATCATCTAATGGTAATGGTGCTTTTGCTTCATCTTGTTTAGCTTGCCATTCTTCTAATGTCATTCCTTGTGGTTGATCTTGATCTTCATTAATAATAAACCCACCTTTATCATCTTTCATTTTTGAAAAATCATAATCAATATAATTTTTAAATTTTTCATTAATTGGTTTTAATTGTTTTTTTGATCCTGCATCTCTATTATTTTTTTCTACTCTATTTGTATTACCACCTGCTAATCTTTCTTTTGTTTTTTTAAGTCGTTCTAATGCTCGTTTTCTATTAGCTTCTTTTTTCTCTTCAGGTGTCATGGTGGTTTAAAAAATGATAGTGATGATAAAAAAATTGTAATCTTGATAAGCTAATAATGAAGCAAAGCCGTGAGTGGCGCTCAAGCTTGAAACTTTTTTTGGTCCCGCCAACTAGATAGTTCTAGTTGAGTGACCGATACAAGAAACGCGAAAAAAAAAATTAATTGTCAAAAATCGTGATTATTATTTTTTTTTCAACTTTTTTTTACAATACTCATAAGAATAGACCAATGTTATATGGTGATATATCAGAAGTTTTAAAAGTAATTCCCTGTCGAGATGATCAATTTAAAATTTTAAATAATTATTTATTTGAAAGATGGGATTTATGTCCACCAGCATTATTAATTCATGGAGCACCATCAACAGGTAAATCAACCGTTATAGAAACATTATTAGATGAACAACCTCATTCAATAATTCAATGTGACGAATGTGTATCAACTAAACAATTATTACAAAGAGTTTATAAAAAAATGGTTTCAAATTCAACAAATCAAGAAATTACATCAGATAATTTTTCAACATTTTTATCATTATTAGAAAAAAATTTAAATTTAAAAGATTTACCAGTACAATTTTTAGTATTAGATAAAATTGATCAATTTCCTGAATCTAATACTAATATAATTGATTTAATTAATTGTTTTACAAGACATGCAGAATTAGCAACAACTAATTTAGTTGTAATTTTTACAATTAGTTCATTACAACCAAGACCATTAATTTCAACTAATATTCCAACAATTTATTTCCCAAGATATTCAAAGGATGAAGCAATTAAAATCTTACAAACAATGACAATTGATGATTTTGGTCAAGATTTTTGGAATCAATATTCTAATTTAATTGTTAATGCATTTATTTCTTATACTGGTACAGATATTTCATTAATTATGGATATTGCAAGAAAAATTTGGCCTGAATATATTAAACCTGTTTATGAAGGTAGAATTGAATCAAATGAACATCAAAAATTATTTAAAAGTTGTGAAAAATTATTTACAAGTGAATGGGCAATAACAAAAAATTTAGTTCAAGATGATAATACTATTAAGAGCAATAATAATAATAATGATTTACCAGAAAGACAAAAATATATTTTATGTGCTGCTTATTTAGCAAGTTATAATCCACCAAAAACAGATATTAGATTTTTTTCAAAGGCAAAAGATTTAAGAATTACAAAGAGACAAGTTAGAAATGAAGCAAATGGTAAAAATAGTAGTATGATTAATAAAAGAGCTTTAGCTGCTCCAAGTTTTGAAATGGAAAGAATGCTTGCAATTTTACATGCTATTGATGAAAATTCAGAATCAAATATTTCATTACAAAAACATATTGCAACTTTAAATACATTAAGATTTATTTTAAGAACTACTACATCAGATCCTTTAAGTGTAAAAGCAAGATGGAAAGTTAATGTTGATTGGAATATGATCCAAGCAATTGCTAATGATATTAAATTTGATATAAAAGATTATCTATATGAATAAATTATTATGACCTAGTTTTTTTTTCTTTATAGTTCAATTAAAACTTCATCTTTCGGAGCTTGTTGTTGCTGTGGCTGTTGTTGTTGTGTAGGAGGCTGCTGCTGTTGACCATCTTGAGAATATTGACCATATTGCTGTTGAGGTTGAGGTTGAGAAGGATATTGATATTGTTGATTATAAATTGGTTGTTGAGGAGCCATTGGAGAAGGTGCTGAAGGTGCAGTAGCATAATCTAATGGAGGAGCTGATGGAGCCATTGGAGCTGACGGTGACATTGGTTGTTGTTGTTGTTGTGGATATTGTTGTGGATGAGTTGAAGTATTAACTGGAGGAGGTGGTGATTGATAATTATATTGAGTATTAGGAGTTTGATAAGGTTGATAATTTGAAAAATTTCTTGATAATCGATCTTCCAACATTTTATCATAATATCTTGCAACTGTTGTTAATTTACCATGCATATCAACCAATTTATCATATTTTTCAATTACATTTCCTAAATTTCTTGCTAATTTTGGTCTCATTGCTGAAACACTATCATTTAATGATTGTAATTTTGTATCTTGTAAAATAGTACCACTAGGTTGGGATTGTAAACTATCAACCAAATGAACATATCTATATAAAATTTCTTCTTCTAATGGTGTAAATTCATCTGGATCTGGTTTCGCTTGTTCGGTAGTTTGATTTTGTTGTTGAGAATCTGTAGTAGGTTGTGATTGATTATTTGAATAAAAATCATTATTATTGTTAGTAGTAGTAGTATTAGAAGACTTATTTTCCATATCAGCTAAACTTGCTGCAATAGCAGCCTTTAAATCTTCATCATCATCTTCTTCAACAGTTTTTGTTGTTTGAGTAGTTGTTGGAACTGAATTATTATATGCAGATTGTGGTTGTGGTGGTGCTTGTTGTTGACTAGATTGTAAACTTAATTCTATTGCTTTTTTCAAATCTTCATCTTCTTCATCAATAGCTGAACTATTATTATTAGTATTATTAGTTGGTTGTGATGGTTTTGTTGAAGTATAACTAGTTGTTGTAGAAAAACTACCACCTCTATTCATAAAAGGATTATTACTATAATTACTTGATAATCTTCTTTCATCTTTATGTTTCTTTGATTGTAATTTACCATAACAATCATCACAAACTCTTACTGGTTCATTAATACCATAATGTGGTAATGGTAAATAATTTTGACAATGTTTTTGTATATAAACTCCACCACAATTTCTACAATGATGTTTTCTATTAACAAAAGAAAATGGAATACCACTTTTCATACAAGTATCTGAATCAATCCATTCTGGTGGAGCTGAAGTATCAATAAATGATGATCCTAATTTTGGTTGTTCAGGAAATTGAAATCCTTCACTTCTTAATTGATTATAAATTTTTTCAACATAACTTAATTGAATTTGACCATCAAATGCATTTGCCCATGATTGAATATATTGTAACATGACATTTTGAACTTCTCTATTAATTACACCTGATGGTGGTTTTAATACTAACATTGCAGTATCCATAAATTCTCTTGATGCAATTTCTTGTAAAAAATGACTACCACCATTTTTAATACAAGTATCAATTAAATGTAATGTTGATATTTTAACATTTGGATTTTTATGTAATAATCTTCTTTTTAATGATCTCATTGCATCTTTAGCAGGTACTGTTTTTGATCTAATTAAATCACAAATTTCTAAATTTAATCCCAAATCTTGTTCACCAGATGGTAGATTTTCTGAAGTTGCTTTTTCAACTTGTTCATCTATTGAAACTGATGAAAACCAACTTGTCATTTTTTTGTTCTTGTGGTATTATATATTATAAATGTTATAAATAAATAGTGTTTGTAATAATTATAAGATTATAAAATAGATAAAAAAAAAAGTTGGTGGAGAGTTTTTTTGTATTTTTAATGTGGCAATATTATTATGTACTAGCGAGAAAGCGAAATTATTGTTTCACAAGCCTTATAAAAAAGTATCAAAGGTTGAAGTTGGGAGAGATGACGTTAGTCATGCTTAAATGAATATCCCAAGCGTATTTTAAGTTCCGGCCCACCGACATTTGTCAGAAGCGGTTGAGGGCGTGGGTATTGTATTATATTCCACAGCACAGTTCTACAAGCTTCCTAATTTGTTATCTCAATCAATCATCATCATCACCATATACAACTCAACTCAACTCAACTCAACTCACCAATGATCAATCCAATTATTTCAAAGATTAAAGCCCAACTTCGTATGGCTATTAATCGATTGAAATTAGTTCAACAAAAACAAACAGCTTTAGCTAAACAACAGAGGCGTGATATTGCTCATTTATTAGAAAATGGTAAAGAACAAAGTGCCAAAATTCGAATAGAAATTATTATTCAAGAAGATATTAATATTGAATTATTAGAAATTTTGGAATTATATTGTGAATTATTATTAGCAAGAGCTGGATTATTAGATCAAAAAGATATTGATCCTGGTTTAGAAGAAGCAATTAGATCAATTATTTATTCAGCACCAAGAACAGAAATTAAAGAATTACATCAACTTCGAGATTTATTAATGCATAAATTTGGTAAAGAATTTGCTAAAGATGCTACTGAAAATACTGATAATATTCCTGATAAAGTTTTGAAAAAATTATCAACTAAACCTCCATCTGAAGAATTGGTTAATCTATATCTATGTGAAATTGCCAAAACTTATCATGCTCCTTATTCTGGTTTACCAGTTGAACAAGAGGAAGATAGTGATAAAACAGATAGTGGAGATGATGATAGTGATGAAGGTAATGCAAAAGAAAAAAATAAAAAACAACCTATTGCGATTGGTAATGATAATAATAATAGTAATAATAGTAAACCACCACCTGGTCCTTCAAAATCAAAGGAACAAGCGGAATTAGATGCTTTAACAAATAGATTCAACGCATTGCGTCGACCATAAAAAGAATAAACCTATTTTGCATGATATTTTTTTAATTTCTCACCAGCATATTTAATTGATTTTCCAATTCCTGCTGTAAAAATTCCTTTAACTGATTGAACAGAACTTGGCCATGAAACTGTTTGTTTAATTGCTTTTGAAACTTGTAATTGTAATTTTTCATCACTTGCAATTTTTTGATCAAATTCTGATCCAAAACGATTTTGTTCTGGTGTTGCATTATACAATTTGTATAATTTATTTTTAAATCCTGTTGGTAATCTAACTAGCATATTACCTCTTTTATCAGGATTCATATCTTGTTGTAAAGATGCAATATCAATATCATTATTATTTAATTTTTCAAAATTTGCATCTTTTAAATCAATATTTGGTAATTCATCCATTAAAGGAGCGTATAATCTTCTAAAATTTAAAAATTGATTATCAACAATATTTTTAATTTTATTTGGATTTTCACCATATGTCATTCTTGGATCCCCCATATATGAAATCCCTGCAATTGTTAAATATAAATCTCTTTCAGTAAAATTTTCTCCTAATAATAATAATGATGCTCTTAATACACTAATTAAATTTGATTGATTTAAAAATCGAACTCTTGGATCATCACGTAAAATTTTAACTGGTTTATGTAATCTACCAGCTAAATATAATGTATTCCATTCTCTTAAATCTGATAACATTGTATCTAAATTAACAACTCCATATTTAATTGTTAATCCATTAACTTCAATAAATGGATTAAAATACATTCCTGCTCCAAAATCATCTTGTATATGACTAACAACATTTGAACCAAAAATTCTTAATCCACTATAATGATGAGGATTTTGTTTAATATTTAATGAATGCCAATGTTGAGTATGTGATACACCAAAAATCATATCAATTTGTGGCTTTGATTTATTACTTGCTTTACCTTGACTAAATACTCCACTACCATAAGCAAATGCATATCTAATTGGTGCTTTAAATTTCCATAATACTTGACGCATTTGTTCTCTTAAATCATTATCAATTTTAATATGTTGATTATAACCAAAAGATTGTGGTAAATCTGAAAATTTTTTAAAACTATCATATTGATTGGGATTGATATCTAGATAGGATTTGATAATTGGTCGTTGGAATAGAATTCTAGCTGATCTCATTTTTTTTTTTGTTCTCTATTGTAGTATGCTGGTTGGTATTGATTTGAAAAAAATAAAAAAAAAATAAAAGTTGGGGAAAACAAAAAAAAATTTGGTGGTAGTGTAGTAAAGGGGAGAAAAAAATTTTAAGAACGCTTAAGATAAAGCCGCCAGTAATGTAGAGAGAAATTATGTGTGTAAGGGTTCCATTTTTTTTTTCACAAGCAAGAAATTTATGATTGACGCAATGATGGTCGGAATAATTGGCTCTAAAGTGTTTAATATTGATTTGAGTGTCTCGAGGGGTTTATAGAGGTACTATTTGCGGTCATTGAAGGTTGTTTTGGGGTCATTAAAAATTATCCGATTAAGCTAAGCTAATTTTGTACAGATCTACATTACAGCACATTAGAAGCTCAAGCCCTGATGAACAGACAAACAGGGCATATATACATATAATATATACAGCACTATAGCCATCTAATTCTGAACATTTTGATGTAGTAAATTGTCTATAGCTCATCTAGAAAATTTTGTAATAAATCTTTGAAATTTTGTAACTAAGATCCATTAATTGGACACAGGGGTATTACCAAGATTAACCATGCTTAAATTTTTCTTAAGGGTTCTATATCATGATGCTGGCGCGGGTCTATCGGATAAATCATATATATGTATACCGCACCGCGGTATGCTGCAGCAGGTTTTTCTTCCTCCAAATTCTTATCCTTCATCCTTCAATCGATCCGAGGAGGTGACTTAAAAAGCCATAACATAAAACTACAATACCCACAGTAGCATCCAAAGGTAATTGAAAAAATCTACTTGGTAATTTAGGATTGATGTTAAAAGTACCGACCATACACTGCTAGAGTTGAATAAATAGATTTTTTAAGTTATTACGTTGTACAACCTACTCTCTGCTTAAAGCCGCACATAAAATATAAATCTCTTGGCTTTAAGATCTACTGTGGGGAAACTAAGCTACAAAAAATAAAGAAAAAATAGAGACAATAGTTTTTAGAAATGAAAAAAATAATAATTACTTTAAATATTTATATAATAGAACAATCTAATAATACAAATTAACTTAAAAGTAATTCATAATAAAATAGAATGTGGTATATAGTTTTGTATTTGATTTTTTTGTTTTTAAAGTTGAATATTCTTTTTTTTTAATATATATATAATAAATAAAAATCCCAAAAATAAATATATAAATAAATTTAACATCGTTGAGAAAAATCTAGTTGACCAGTTATACATAAGGAAAAAACACCATAAACTTAATTAATTATAAAAGTATAACATCATTTATAATTTTTTATTTTTACCTGCAGCAATAGTTCGTTGTAATTGTTGATTTAAATTAGCCAATTTAGCAGTATTCATATGATATTGTTGACCTTCTTTAATCAATCGATTAACATTTTTAACCAAACCACCAGTTAATGGAGTTAAAGCAACATCAATAACACCACCAACAGCATTACCTAACAAAACTTCAACACCATCAGTAATAGATTGGAAAAATGGACCCAAAATGAAATTTGCTAATGGATCAGATAAACCTAAAGTAGCATAATGAGCAACACTAAAAATGGTACCTAATGAAGCATCAATTTGACCATCTAAACCAGCAATTAAAGCAGATGCTGCTGCTGCACCACCTCTTGCTGGATCTTTTTGGAAAGCATTAACAACTTCTTGAACTCTTTGAGCACCATTAGTTAAATGAGCTCTTGCATCTTCCCAAACATGATATGGAGCTCGTTTAACAAATTGTTGAGAATCAGTAGCTGGGTTGTAAGTAGTTGCAACAGATGGGATATCATAATCTGGTGCTGCATTAACAGCTAAGATGGTTGAAGCTAAAGTGAATAAAACAGCGTTAGAAAATTGCATTGTTAGTAAGAGTAAATGAAGAAAAGTAGTTTGTTGCTTTTTTTGTTGTTTATCTGAATACAGTAGAAGACTGGTGAAGAAGAAGAGAAAAAAAGATTGAATTTTTGGAAGATTTAGATCATCTTTTATAGATTTTTGGTTAACCTATTGGAGTGCTTTTGGAAAGAAAGAAATCTAGCTAGGATCCATTTGACATAGAGGTATACATTAGATTGATTGAAAAATTGAAGTTGTTTAATTTTAATAAGATTTTTTTTTTTTCTTTCATTGAAAAAACCGTTGAGATTTTAGTATTAGAACGTTTATCTTGATCTACAAATGTAGATCTATCTAATTAAACTCTAATAATTAATTAGGAGGTTATAGTTTTTAAGACATTTCAAAGCCGCATGAGCCGCTTAAAAAATCAGGCACAAAATTATCTAGCCGTGCTATTATCGGTATTTTTAAAGTATTTTAATTAAACGTTAAAAGAGAAAAAAAATATATAAAATAATAAAGTTTAATTTTTTGAAGTTATTTAGAAAATGTTTATATCAGCTTATAACATAGTAAACTAGATTAAAAAAAAATCATGTTATGATCATTGAATGAATGAATGATCAAAAAGATTCAAAAAAAATAAAATAAAAAAAAACACCTTGTAGGGGTTTATTCAAAACCTAGGTTGAAATTTTTGCAGTTTTTTTTGAAATTTCGAATCGAGAAATAACTTTCAATTCCATTAAAGAAACTAACAACACAATACAAAAAGAAATAAATTATTTTGTTTGTAAAGGTCTTTTATTATGAGTAAATCTTGTTGGTTGTAATTGAGGTTGATGAATTTTTGGTAAATCTTTTTCATCATCATAATCTTCATGTTGTGTATTACTATATTGTAAAACTCGTTGTTTAATAACATCATGTTCAGCTTTTCTTCTTTCTTGTTCTTGTGCAACACTTTGTGCAAATTTTGAATCACTTGGAATAGCCATTGCAGTTGCTTGTTGTTTAGAACCTTTTTTAGTAATTAAAGTATAAGAAATTTTATTTAAATTTTGAGTTTTTGGTACAGTAGTCATATCAACAACTTCATGTGCTCCTTTTAAAATTTTTTTAGTTGGTAAAGGTTCATCAAAAACTTTAGTTGAAGAATTCGGTAATTTATCACCTCGATTAACTCTATCAATCATTAATTGTTTAAAATCTCTTTCAAATTCTGCAGTAGCTTTCATATCTTCTTTTTTTGCAAAAACTCTTTTAGCTTCCAAATTCTTAATTCGTTCTTTTTCCTCTCTTTCTAATCGTTCTTCTTCAGTTTCTTCTTTTTCATCATCTTCATCTTTATTATCTTCATCTTGAATTTCTTCTTCATCTTCACTATCTTCAACTTGTAAACCTTGAGCTCTTGCAATTGCATTATTTAATCTTTTTGATGCAACTTTAGAATTAGTTGGTAATTTTAATTTTGGTCGAATTAAATTAAATACATCATGAATTTGAAATTGAATA
This sequence comes from Blastobotrys capitulatus, assembly GCA_030564325.1. NCBI lineage: Eukaryota > Fungi > Ascomycota > Dipodascomycetes > Dipodascales > Trichomonascaceae > Blastobotrys > Blastobotrys capitulatus. Next base: position 153,476 of record JAJLUL010000008.1, read on the forward strand.
TCCATTGATAAAGTTTCTTTTGTAAACATATAATATTGTAAAAATGCCAAAAATAAATCAAATTTATTACCACCAATTTTTTTATCATCTAATTGATTAACAACTTGAGGATATTCTAACATTGTACAAATTAATCGAATTCTAAAAAAATCATTAATTGGATCAACTGGTGAATTAATTCCAATTCTTGGAGTTCCACCTTGATGTCCAAAAGTAATAAAAGAATATAAAGTTTCAAAAACAATTTCTCTTGATACTAATTTTAATGCAAATAATTCACTCATATATTTAACTTGTGCAATTCTTTGTTGATTTAATGTAAAAGTTGCCAATTCTAATCCTCTTCTAATATCTTCAATTAATGTATCAATAACATAAATTACTAACCATGGATAATATTCTTTTAAACATTTTAATAAATAAGCCATAACTGGTACATTAGCATATCTAACTTTATGAATTTTTGTAAAAACTTTTTTAATTGCAAAAATTGTATCTTCATCATCCCAATTTAATCTTTTTAATTGATTAAAAACTGGTTGAAAAGATTCTTTAGTTAAATCGGTATAAATTAAATGTCTAATATATTTTTCAATAATTGGTCTTTCTTTAATTTTGATTAAAACTTGAGCATCAGGATCTGGTTTAACATAAGCTAATGCACCATCAATAATTGCTTTTTGATCTAATGATAAATATTTTGCTTGTTTTTGTTTGTCCAGAATTTGTAACATTTTTGTAAATAATGTATTAGTATCTGGTTTTCTTAATAAATATCTACCACATCCTTCTAACATTGCAGCAATTGTTTGAACATTATCACCATCCATTCTTTCAATCATCATTTTAAATTTATTAAATGTAACATGTTTTGGTAATAAACCAAATTTAATCATTTCTGATAAATATCTTGCATTAAAAACTCTTCTTGAAAATAATGCATTAACTTTTCTTTTCTTTTGTAAATATTTAAAAAAATCATCCAAATATTCAATAACTTTTTCATTAATATCAGGACAAATTGGATTTAAACTTGCAATAAATCTAACATAAAATGGTAATTTATATTCATCAGCTAATGGAACTGTTGTTAAAAATTTAACAACTCGATTTCTTGAAGCTTTATTGTTAAGTTGTAAAAATTCTTTTGCACATTCATCAACAGTTTCTCTTGAAGTTTGGGCACTTAATTTTAATAATAATGCTTGTAATTGTTGACCAGCAGTTTCTTCTTCTGGTTGTTGTTTTTCTTCTTCTTTTTCTTCTTTAATTTCTTCTTCTTCATCTTCTTCTGGTGTACTTTTATTATTATTTTCATTATTACTTTCCATCATATCATCTAATTCTTTCATAATAGCTTTATCTTCAGGATTTTCTTCTTCATTATCACTATCATATTTAGAATCATCAACATCAACATCATCTTTTTCTTCATCAACTTCTTCTTTATTACCTTCTTTATCATCATCTTTCTTTTCTTCATCATCATTATTTGTTAAAAAAATTTGTAAATTAACAATATCTTCATAAAATCTTCGTTGTTCTTCATCATCCCAAATACCTGCATCACTTGGTTGAAAAACAGTACCACCTTTTCTAATCAAAACTTCTTCAGCAGTTTCATTTGTTAATCTAAATTCTGGCATTTCTAAACCCAAATAATCACTTAAAATTTGACAATTACTATTCATTTCTTCAGCAAGTTTAAACATTTCATCATATTTTTCTTTTCTTTTATCCAAAATTTTACCAGTTTTAATAAATGCATCTTCATTTCTTCTTTCTAATCTTCTAACTAATTTTGCAACATCAATAACTTTAGTTTGCATTGAATTAGTATAAGCAACAAATAATGCTCTAAATTTATCTTGTAAATCTTTTGGTACAATTAATGATTCGTTATTACTGTTATCATCTTTTTTAATACCAACTAATACAGAACCATAATTTTTCAAAATTAAAACTGCAATTGAACTTGTTGAAAAAAACATTTTATCAAAATCAAATACTTCTTTCATTGCTGATAATGGTGGAGGTAATATACTACCATTTGGTGTTTTTCTTGTTGCATAACTTGGTACATTATATCCAGCAGCAATTGCATCAGTTGTAAATCTAAAAACTCCAACCATCCATAATTCAATTAAAACTCTTAAAATAACTTTATGACGATCATTTCTTGTTAATTCTTCTTTTTGTTGAGCTTCTGGAGTTAAACTTGCTAAAGTTCTTTGATCTGGATTACTAATACCAGATAAAAAATTTGCTAATAAAGCACCAGAAAATCTAACACCAAATCTTTGATGTAATGCTGATGCAATTTCAACTCCAGTAAATAAATCATTACTTGATTTAAATTTTGCTAATCCTTCAGTAAAATCAGCTACAATTTCGCTCATATATTTTTCTAATGATAATGTTGAAACTTCTTTTAATAAAGTTTGTTTAGAATCTTCATTCAAACTAACTCGACATCTTTTACTAAAACCAGTATTTTTTTTTAAACTTGTATCTAAATTTTTGGCAACAGGATAAACATCAGTAGCGCCATCCCATACTGAAAGATTCAAATCTCTCAACTCCCGTCGCCTGTCATTACGAGTATTTTTACCACTTTTTGACTAATTTATAGATAGTTAATAATTTTATGAAATTAGTTTTATTTTAACTAAACATACCTCCATTTAGTTGACATTTGACGGTTGAAACTTAAATGGTTGATTATTGTGTCGAGAATAAAATTTTGTCCATTAGAAAAAAATTTTGTATTTTTTGTAAATAATTTTCACTAGAAACAATTGGGACTTTGAAACTTGTTCATTGTAGAAAATTATTAAGTACTGCAAGTGGTTGAACTATAGAGAGCGCACGCACCACCAGCTTTTTTTTTATCTCGATATTTTTTTTTATCAAAATTTTTTTTTTTTACCCCATCAGATAAATAAATAATACTAATAAAAAATGGAGTTCAAAAATGAACTCGAACTAATGCATTTAGTTTATTATAGAAACAAAAATCAATTTAAAGGTACAATATGGTGGAAAGATTTTTCAATGTTACATAGATATTGTAAAAAATATGATGAATCAAAAGATGATCAACAAAAAGAAAAAATATCTACATTTATTGTTAAAAAATTATCACCATCTTGTTATAGATCTTTTAATAGTATAATAGCTCAAGGACAATTTATTACTTTAGGATTTACATTAATTGGATTATTATCAAAAATCGTTGATTTATTAGCACCAAAACAACCTGAAAAAGTAGAAATACAACTTAGTGAACCAATTAAAAAAGCTTCAATATCAAAAGTTGATTTTGGTGAAGTAATATCAAGAGAAGCTATAAAAGTTACAAAAAAGAAACGGCCTATTGAAAGTTCAGAATCTACAACTAAAGAAAAACCAAAAAAGAAGAAAAAAAAAAGTAAAAAAAATGCAATTGATGATATTTTTGGTTAAAAATAAATAAATATAAAAAAAAGAAGAAACTATATGCTACTAAAATCACCCAACTGTTTTTTAATTTGATCAATTTCAACTTGAAGCTCAGTTAAATTTTGTTCTAATGGAGCCAATTCATCATATTTACGACGAAATTTCGCATCATTAGCCATTTGAGTTATCATATATTTTTGTTCCTCCATAACAATTAAACTTTGATTTAATTGATCAATTTCTGATTGACTTAAAGAATTTGATAATGAGGATGAAGAATCTTTAATATCATTATTTGGTTCAGCTGGTGATGGAACTTGAGGTGATATATTAGTATTTTTTTTCAAAACTTTTGGTACTGCTTTTAAAGGTAATAAATTATCTTGTAAAAATTGTGCACCAACTTGATATAATTGTTTTGATAATCTTTTTTCAGTTTCTGTATTACTATGTAATTTTAATAATTTTCTTGTTAAACTTTCATATTGAAAAAAATGTTCTAATAATCTTTTTCTAATTTCGGATGCTTCTTTTAATGTATCATGAGGTGGTGGATTATTTGGATCATTAATATATTGTAATAAAACTTGAAATTTTGGTAATTCTAATTCAATTCTTTTTCTTAATCTAATCATTGAATCATGTATTCTTAAAACTTCTGGTTTATTATTAAGTTTCATTTCTAATTCAAAATTTTTTTTGGCAAAAATAGTATTTTTACATTCTCCACATAATCTAATTGCTAAATCACTTTGATTTGGAACTTTTGCAATACCTTTTTGTAATTTTTCACTCAAAATACTTAATTGAACATTTTTTGAACATTCTGTATTAACATCTGCACAAACAACAAATCCACAAACTCTACAATGATGTTTTCTTAATGTATAACCAAATTTTTGTGAACATATACGACAATTTATAACATCTTTATCATCTTCCCATGTTGCAACTGATCTTTCTGCTTTTTTTCTTTTTTGAATTTTTGTATAATTTAATAAACCAGAATCATCACAAAATGGTCTTAAAATTTCAATTAATTTCATTAATCTTTTTTCTAATCTATTAACTTCTAATTCTTTTAAATCAATATGTTGTTGTCTTGATGATTTAAAAAATTTCATTAAATCTCTTGTTTGACCTGAGTGATCATTATAACCTTTCCTTGATTTAAAACAAGTTTCACAAACTCTATACCATTTACCATTTTCTGGATTATGTTTTGCTTGTGGTGATAATTTAATTTGATATTTAGTATGCATATTACAAAATAATTTCCCACATTGTCGACAATTAACTATACCATTTCTAGTATTTAAAACTTTATCACATAATATATCACTACATCTATCCATTGTCTTTGGTTTTTGCCAATGTTTTTTTGTAATTTCATCAACTATTGTAACTACAGGTGTTGAAGGTCGTTGTTTTGGAGTTGATTCATGACTATTAGTAGTACTACTTTGTTCATCTTGATCAAATAAATCAAATTTTGAAAATCCATTTGAAAATACAGATGTCATTGATTGTAATTGTTTTGCTTTTTCGACTTTTTTTTTAAACCAACTTTTAATTTCATCATTTTCAACTTTTGCCACTTCAGAATGTACATCATCTAAATGTCTATTTAATTGTAATAAAGTAACCATTGATTCATCACATATTGGACAGTTCATTGCATTAGTTGTTTCATCTGATGTGTTAGATGATAATGAATCCATACTTTGGAGACTATCTGATGGTGATTGTATTCTTGAAGGAGATGCATTGTTATTAGTTTTTGATAGATTAGATGATGATGGTGATGGTTCAGGAACCGTTAACGGTACACTTTTGCCAAAGACTCTAGGTTTTGACATCTAAAAACTTCCAGCTATGCTGTAATGAACAAGTCAAAATCCAGTTTCACCCGAATTTTAGGTAAGTAGAAAAAAACTTCAATAGTGCGCGAAACGGGAAATATTCTCCGCAGTAATTATCTAATTTATTACATTGGGATTATAATGCAAAGAATGTTAATTAAAACACCATCAAAATTTTTATAAAATGATTTTTTCCCTTTACAACTTTTGATAAATTTTTTTTAATCACGATATTTTTGATTTTTTGAAGGAAATTTTTTTTTTTTTGGACACTATTAGTTATAATTGAATAGACACTTGTTTTCTAATTTTTGGATGTTAACGCGTTTAGTACTTTTTGGTTCATAATATGGTGGTTGCATACATCGATTTGGCTTATTTTGATGATTTATTAGTAGATTGTCTAATAGACCGAATCTTTTATTGGTCCAAAATCCGAAAAGTTCGTGATTATAAACCAATAAGAGGAATAAAAGAAGAACAATTATTAGAAATAGTTAAAGGACTAACAACAAACAAATATAACAGTAATAAAGCAACAGAACTATTTATTTCAATTCCTTCAATTAAAACATTTTTAGGAAGATTTCGAGAAGAAACTACAAAATTAGAATTTGAAAGACATGTAAAAAGATATATGAATATTTATTATAATGATTGTGGATTTGGTATTGAAGTTACTGATAGATATATAAAAAGATCCCATCAAAAAGAGGCTTGTGTAATTAGTAGAAGAAATTTTGCACCAGAAGAACAAATAAAATATTTAGTTGGGTATTTGTCAACATTAACAGATGAAGAAGAAGATGAATTAAAAAAGGGACAAGATTTTTCAATTATTAATTCAGCAAGAAGAGGGGCTAATTGTATGATGTTGGGGCCAGCAAGATTTGTAAATCATGATTGTGATGCAAATGCAAAATTTGTATCAAATACAAAATTAATGACAATTTATGCAAAAAGAAGAATTAATGTTGGAGAAGAAATTACAGTTGAATATTCACCAAATTATTTTGGTAAAAATAATAAAGAATGTTTGTGTTTAACTTGTGAAACTAGAGGAGTTAATGGATTTGCAAATGAAGAATATGTTGTATTGTCAGAATCAGAGGATGATGATGATGAAGAGGAAGTTGATTCTGATAATGATAGTTTAAAAAGTGATTTATCAGTAATAGGTAGATTAGATACACCAATGTCGTCAATTGAACCTCCTGATAGTAGTGTACCTTCAAGTAGTAGAGGTAGTGAAGAACCAGAAACTATTAATGGTAAAAAACGAGAATTAAGACCAAGAAAAAGTATAGCAAAAAGTCAAATATTAAAACCATTATCAAGAAAAGAATTATTAAATCGAATAAAAAATTTATCAAAAAGTTATAATAATGAACCTTTTGAACATGATGATTGTTTAAATTGTGAAAATTGTAAAGTACCATTTATTAAAACTAAAGAAGAAGATGTTAATTTAATGTATTCAGTTAGAAGATATTGTCCGAGATGTTTTAGACATGCAAAATTATATAATTCTTATTGGCCAGATAATGTTGTACAAGAGGATATTATTGAATTATATAAACCAGATAATGGTTCATCTGAAGAAGAGGAGGAAGAGGATTCAGACAATGATTCTGATTCTGATTCTGAAATTGAAGTTACAAAGACAACAAAAGTTAATAATCCAAAAAAATTCAAATTCACATTTAAAAAGACTACTAGCATTAATTATAATAATAATAATAATAATAACAACAGTACTAATAATATTTATGAAATGAGAAGAAATCCTAAAAAAATCAAACCATTACCAGCTGTTCCAGATGAAGATTTTCATCACAATAAACCAAGAAGATTAAGCGCTTGGTTATTAAAAAGATTAGCTGATGAAGATCATTCAATTGATAGAAGAAAAATTCGCAGAACTCAAAGTATGAATTTTGAACCACCAACAAGACAATCACCTAGATTAGCTAGCAGAAGACAATCATTAGCTCGTTAGAAAAAAAGAATTTATAACCAAAAAAAAAACATTAATTTATTTATCTTATTTAATATACTATTTTTCTATAATAAAAACCTAGTTTGACCAATTTTTAAAACTCTTTAATTTTGGAATATCTTGTTTAGTCTTTGTTGGCCAATGAATTTTATCTAATGCTTGTTTAGTTAATTTAGTTGCCAATTCAGATGCATCTTCTGCAATTGACATGAAATTCTTGTTATGACTATTAACACCACATCCAGCAACTTCAACTGCTGATAATAAGGTATCTAAAGCAGATGAATGAGATTGTGGAGTAATACCAGTTAAAGGACCAGTCCAAACAAATCCAAATTCATTATCATCATTTCTATCAGAATTCCAAATTGAATCAGCATTTGCTAAAATAGCTTGTTTATATCGATCTTCTGGTGAATAATCTTGTAAAGTTGATAAATATCTCATCATAATACCTTTAAATTGAGTAACATCACCATTATCCCAACAATCAGGTTCACAATTATCATGAATAACTCCATTATCATCACCTAAAAATTTTAAACCAGCATCAGCAATTTTTTTAGCATAATTCATATGATCAGGATTTGGATCTAATTTATCTAATTCAACTAATCCTGCTAAAATAACTCCTTGATTATAACTCCATGGGAAACCATCATCATTTTGACAAGTATCATTTAATCCATCATTAATATTATTATCTTTATTAATCATACCAGTTTGAATAAACCATTCATATTCATTTTTTGCATGATTTAAATAATAATCTTTTTTATTTTCAACTCTTGCTGCTAATAATGCACTAACATGTAAAAATAATTCATTTGGAATTGCATTTTTATTTTTATGTTCATCATTCCAATAAATACCACCATTACATTTTTTATCCCAACCTTCAACCATATGATCATGTAAATATTCTGCTGCCTTTAAATATTCTTTATTACCAGTTAAATCATAAGCTCTAACCCAACCTTGAGCCCACCAACCATCATCATCATAATATTCTCTATAAAATCCACCTGGTTGTGCTTCAGTATAATGATTTTGATAACTTTTTTCTAAATTTTTTAATTGTTGAGTTTCATTCTTTAATTCTAATGCATATTTTTGACCTTTATAAAAGGTATTTTGTAAAATTTTTTTATCAATTGAATGTAAAAATTTTGGATTTAATTGACCATATTTTGACATAATATCAATCATATTACCATTATTCCACCATCCATTGAAATTTTCTATATTTTCACCCCATAATCCGTTATCTTGATTATACATTGAATATAATACTTGTGTACCAGTATCAGCTCTATCATTGATAGTTTTACAAGAATCTGTTGGTGCAGCTGAACTGAGTGAAATCAATCCTGCTAAAGATGTAAGAGTTAATAAATCAAATTTCATTTTTTTTACTTTTTCGATATAGATTAAAGAAATTATGGAAATTTATTTGAAGAATTGACTAGGTATTTATATTAGTACTAATTCAATTAGAATTATAGCTTAATTAGTGTTTTTTTTTTTTTTTTTTAGTTTAGCTTTAGTTTCTCCAACTTTTTTATCCATAGTATAACAATGTTAAGATAGAAATCATTATTTAATTATTGTTCGACATGGATTATAGTGACATTTTTTTACAACATTAGGAAGAAATAATTGTCGATCCTTCAAAAAAACTGCACTGTACGTATACTGCAGTTGTACACCATCATAATCCATGGAATAGATTATAAAATTTGAATGATTGCATTTGAAAACAATTTATCCATATTGCATATAATTAATATAGTCTACATAAAGTACATTGGTATATAAGCTCGGGACGCGGAGATTGTCCACTCGGATAGTTAAAGATCGATCCAATCAATATAAATTTGTAAGTTAGAATTTTTCGTTCGTATTTTTGCTACAGTGTACATACAATATTAGTCCAGAACCTTCAGAATATTCTCCAATAAATTACAGTTTGGTCTATTCTCAATGAAGTAATAAGTTCATACTTAGAGGCTTAAAATATCACCATATGTACACTTGTAATCATGAATTAAAGTAGTCAATGTGATCAAAAAATCTATTACAAATTTACTAAAGAAAAAAGCATAACATGAAACCCCGCATTTCTAACTAGATAGATCTATATCACATATAGAGTAAACCTGATGAGGCTCAGAGAAAAAAAAAATAAGAATTTGTATCATCTTTGCAACGAATTATGAACTTTAAAATTTTTTATCATCATTCATACATTTATAATAGCTTATTATGGATTTAATTGGTATATAATATTATGGTTTAAGTTATAAAACGGTATAATTTTTAATTAAGTTTTTTTTTTTTACCCCGCGCGTATACTATACATTTTTTTAGTTAAGCTTTTAAGGCACCAGGTACAGAAAAAAAGCGGGATGCTAACTAGCTAGAATACAGCATTAAGTATATACATATCTAAGCAGGAAGTATTGTTTATTTCGTTGAATATTCGCTATAATTATTGTATAAATTTGATTGAAAGCAGGTTGTGTGCTCATGAAGTGTTGGAGCTAGCTGCGAGGGGTACCTTACTTGTATTGATATCATATCAGCTGGTTAGCCTGTATTACAGTATTTATATCTGGTACTTAGTAACAGTTGCAGTAGTTCATCATACAACAACCCATAGATATATACCAATCTATCATGATTCAATTAATTAATCTAATTACAAAATATTACAATAGGAGTTATAATTTCGGGTAACTACTTTATAAGACATAAGGCTATAAATATGTAGCGAAATTCCAAGTCAAAAAAAAACAACTCAAGTTACCTACAAGTACAATATCTAGATGCTACAGCCAAAAAACACGAGTGATACATTTAAAATCCATGATATATTTCTCGTGAATTCAATTAATGTTGAAACTAACGCTTAAAGTCATCCAGATAGAATATTCAATTCCCGGTTTACCGCGAACCTAAGCTTGAACTCAAACTAGACAGTTTCTAAGATCGATTATCAGATCTTAATAGTGCTTGAGTAGTTGCCGATCACATCTGGCGGATCTCAATTGTGCCAATTGAAAATCACCCGAGCATGTCATCGTCATCCTTTTACAACATTGTCCATTCATTGTGAATTTATACAGTTAACTTGACTATGGTCATATTGGCTACCTATAGTCAAAAAACAATTATCAGCTGGGAATTCATTGAGCATTATTTTAGGAATAATAGTTATGTATATATATTATAAGCTTATTATATATAAAGTATATTGTATATAATTTCATGATTGCAATTTGAATAGCCCAGCGCTAATTAATTGCTCTTACATGGTATGATCGTACAAAAACAAAAGGCCATCCCAAGTGAAATTTACGTAGAAAAGACAAAACTAAAAGTACTAATGCAAATTGAATATATATATATATATATTTATATGATAACAAACCCAATAATAGTTTATAAAAAAACCAATATTCATAATGTTCATCTCTATAACAACTCCAAACCTACACCTACACCTTAAACTTGTTGTTCAACCAACTCATAAGCATGACGATTTGAATTTGAATTAGTAGAAATAATAGATTGTTGATTATTACCATTTCTTAATGGATATTCATATAAAGTATAATAATCAACTTCTTCACCGTTTAAAGCACCTTTACCATCTTCAACAACATGTAAAACATTATAATCACCTTTTGGAAACCAAAAATCCATACAATTTCTTTTAATACCATAACTTGCTGGATTTTTTGATAATTTAGTTTTATCATTATTTCTTAAATCTTGTGCAGTATTAATAAATTGATCAATACCTAATAATTTTAATAAACTTGAATACCATTTTTTTTTATTATGATGAGCAAATGCAATAGATTCACCTCTATTATTATTTTCATTAATTCTATCAATATTAACAGAATGATCAGATGGTAATGATGAAAAATCTTCAACACCAACTGAATTACCAAATTTATGAAGATTTGCTGCTTCATCTGTTGTTAAAGCTCTAGCAATTTGAACTAACTGAACAAATGCTAAAATAATAACCCAACTTAATTGTAATGAATCCCAAATAACAAAACTTGTTGAAAAAGAATCATATTTAAATGCTCGACATAAAGTATCAGGAGCTAATAAACAATCATTTTCTTCTAATTCTGGTAATAAATTAACATATGAACCAAAATATAACCAATCTAATATTGGTAAACCAATCATAACTGATAAAACATAAACAACAAATAATCTATGATTTCTAACTCCAATAACATTATTAACCCATGGACAATAATGATCAAATCTTGCAACAACTTTTTTTGATGTTTTATCATATTTTGATCTTAAAGGTTTTCTAACATATGTTATAATACAAAAATGTTTAGTATCATATTCACCAGAATCAATTAATTCTTCAATAACTTTTCTTTGTTCTGTTATACCACTTAATTTTGGAATATAACCAGGATCCATTAACATTGATCTAAAAAATGTATATAAAACAATTGAAAAAATTATAATAAATAAAATATTTTTAATTGGTGATGTAATTAAAGATTTTGGTAAAATTTTAAAAATATAATTTATAATAGTCCAAAAACATGATCCTGCAAATACTCCACTTAAAAATGGACTTTGCATTAATAAATGATTCCCAGTATAAACTTGAGTTAAAACATAAACTTTTGATAATTTTAATGTTAAAAAAATTTCAATTAAACATAATGGTATTGAAAAATAAATTTCAAATAAATTTAATGTTTTAAAAATAATTGCTAATAATAAAAATGGTATAAAAAACATTATTAAATCAACTTGTTTTTTATTTAAAATTTTTTTTTTAAATGAACCATTTGGTAATCTACCTGCTTGATTTAATGCATTATACCATTGATTTATTGTATGCATTTCATTTGCCATTTTAAATGGTGTTTTACCATCATTTGTTTGAGCATAAATATCTGATCCTTCTTCAATTAATCTTTTCATAACTGTAACATTACCTCTAACCATTGACCAATGTAAAGGACTAAAACCTTGATTATCTTTTAATTTAACATCTGCTCCCCAATTTAATAATGCATCAACTGATAATGCATCACCTTGATAAGCTGCCCAATGTAATGCTGTTCTACTAGCAGGTTCAGTAAAATCAACTGGTACACCTTGATGTAATAAATAAATAACTAATAAAACATTTGAAGAATGAACTGCTAAATGTAATGCATTAAAACCTTGTTTATCTGTTCTTAAAGGATCTGCTCCATGTTGAATTAATAAATGAACAATATAAACTAATCCACTTCTACTTGCCCAATGTAATGGTGTAGCTTCTAAATCGCCACCTTTTGCATCAACTATTGCATTACCTTGTTCAATTAAAAATTTACAAACTTTTAATCTATTATTAATAGCTGCCCAATGTAATGGTGTTGTACCATCATCTAATTGATCTGTTGCATTTGCTTTATTTTGTTCAATTAATTGTTGAACTTGAAATAAATCTCCTTGTTGACATGCTTTAACAATTGGTGGGAAATCTTCTTGTGATGGTGGTGGAGGTAATTGTTCTATTTGACCTGATGAATTTATATTTGTTGTTTCAGCAGTAGCCTTTGCTTTTGAGTTAAAAGCAGGCGGCGGTTGTTCACTCATACTATTATATAATTATGCTATGTTTGTTGTGTTTGTTATTGTTTGAATGAATATATATGAAAATTTTTGATGATTTAAATAAATATATGATTAAAAAAAATAAAAATAGTGACGTCCTGGTTTTTTTTTTATTAGTAAGGGTCGGAGATCGCGATATTTGGGACTTTTTTTTGGAGTTTTAAGCAGGGTTAAAATAGGTGTTTGACCTTTTAGAATAATAAATTGTGGTTTCCAGGAGTAACTAGTCCTTGACATGAGACGTGGGTTAAGCTGTTGTAAGGAAGAAGCGGCGTAACCAGGGTTGGCCGCTTGGAATAAGTAAGCTTGCAAGGTTGATTTATTGGTTTTTGCCTAGAATTTTTGTATGAAATTATTTTAAGATCTTTTGATTAGAAGCATGGCCGCTGGTGACTATGATGAATATGGTGTGAAATCATTGGTTGATGCTTTGGGGATCTTAGTGTCAAATTTACGGGTAACTCTATATACTATGAATGCATGCATGTATAATTTTAGTTCATGTGCACGTAAGCTTACAATTGAGCTAGCTCGAGATCTGTCCTGTACTAGTTGAACTATATATTACACGACATATATACAGATTAAACCTGACAATGAATACATTGATTAATATAATGGCTATATATACCATGTGCATGCTTGCTTTAAATTTAAGTCTATGAGTACTAGTCATCATGAATGCATATATATTTTACTAATATCAAACTGAAAAAAGGCATATAAATAATATTAATATTAAAAAAAAAAATAGTATTAATTAACATATATTGGTTGATCTATATATACTGTATAATCTAGTAAAATATTATAAAAAAAATTTAGAACCTAAAAAGAATCAACACGTTCAATTTCATCAGGATATTGAAATTTATTATCTTTTCTAACTTTATCCAAAACACTCATAACAACTTGCATTTCTTTCCATGGCATTTTATCACATTGAACTTGATCATCTCTTAAACATCTTGCACAAGCATCTGCTTCATAATACATTCCCATTCCACCAGGAATTTCAAATTTTCTAACATCACCTTGTTCATTTTTTCTATTACCATCAGTATCATAATAATAAATTGTAAAAGATTCTGGTCTATAAGGAGCCCATTGAACAGAAATTTCACCTCTTTCACCTTGAATTCTACAAACATCATGTTTTGGAGTTTGAGCTCTAATTGATGTTGTTGCAATACAACTAATTTTACTTTCATTAAAAATTAATGACATATTAGTAGTTTCATCAACATGAGTTAAATCATTTTTAATCATACCAGATGAAACAATTGGTGGAGTAAATTTATTTGTTGGATCATTATAAGCAATCATAAAAATCCAAGTTAAAGCATAAACTCCAATATCTAATAAAGCACCACCACCTAAATCAGGATTTAATAATCTATGAGCAGTTGAATTATTTTCAACATCAAAAGTTGATGAACAATCAGCTAAAACTCTATTAATTTTACCCAAAATTTTTTCTTCATGTAATAATCTTTGTAATTCAATACATAATGGGAAAAATCTTGTCCAAACTGCTTCCATTAAAAATACATTTTTTTCTGATGCAATTTTAATTAAATGTTCTGCTTGTTTTTCATTAATTGTAAAAGCTTTTTCACATAATACACTTTTACCATGATTTAAAGCCAATTTACAATTTTCATAATGCATTGAATGTGGTGTTGCAACATAAATAATATCAACATTTGGATTTGCAACTAATTCTTCATATGTGCCATAACAATCAACTTTATAATTAATACCTGCTTGATTAACAAATTGTTGTGCTCTTTCGGATGATGTTGATGATGCTACTGCAACAATTTTATGATTAATATCATTAACATTTCTAGTTTTTGGATCAATTAATAAATCATTACAAAATTTACTTGCAATACCACCAGTTGCTAAAATACCCCAGTTACATGTAAAAGTCATTTTTAATTTTTTATTTTAAAAAAGTGTGGAGATCTTGAGTTTGAATGGAAGGTTAAAATTTTTCTTAAAAGTTTTTCTAGATCAGGTTTTATAGTTTAAAAAAAAAAATGATCCGGAAAAAGTGGTGTGAAAAAAAATATAATAAGGCTTTTATTGTTATGGGGTTGGTTTGGACTTAAATTGGTGTTACATTGTGTGTTTATTTAAAGCCTTTTATTGGTGAAAATTGCGGGGTACTAAAAAATATTAACAGTGCTTGAGTGATCATTGTAAGACAAAAAGTCAATGAGTTATGCATAACATGCAGGAAGGTAAAAGTTACGACACTAATGATAGAAAATAGAAAGAACATTAGACATATATACATTATTATTGAATTATAATTTGGTTAAAATACTTTTGGCGGTTTGTTTAATATCTTGAGATTTATTAGATCCAATCATATTTGTTAATAAACTTTTTAAACCATATTTAACCATAGTATCCTTAAACCCAGAAACATCTTTTATACTATCCAAAGTAACAATACCTCTTAAAACCAATTCATTATCATCTTTTTTTAAACAATCTACCAATTTATCAACAACTTTTTCTCTTTTAATCATAGCTTCACCAGCTATTGGACCAAAATCTGCTAATGTAGCTAATGCACCAGCAGCCGCAAGACAAGCGGCTCGATCATCTGTATCAGTTAAAATTGCCAAAATATCTAATCTTGAATTTGATGGACCACTATTATCTAAAAATTTTTCTGCACAAAATGGTGACATTGATAAATTACAAATTAATTCAACACTTGCTCTTTGAATTAAAATATTTGATGATGTTAATAAAGTTTCAATTTTATCAAAAGATTCTCTAACAATTGTTTTTCTAATATTATCATCTTGTCCAGCAGCTAAATTTGTTAAAGCTAATAATGCTTCAAATACATCAAGTAATGAAATTTCATTTGATAATTGTTCACATAATGGTTTAACCATAACAATTGGTGATAATTTATTTGATAATGCAATTTCAGGATTAACTGAAATAATTGTTTTTGATAATGCATTACAAGCAATAATTTTTGATTCTCCATCTAATGATGGAGTATTTTCAATTGGTACTAATAAATAAATCATTACTGCTAATCCACCTTGACTAACAACAATTGATCTATGAGTCTTTTCAGTAACTAAATTTCTTAATAAAATTGCAACAGTTGATTTTGATGATAATGTAAATCTTGGACAATTTTTTGATATAATACTAACAATTTTATAATCCAAAATTTTTTTATTTCTTGGTGTTACAATTGAATTATCTTCTCTATCTGATTCAACTTGAGATTTTCCTGCATAATTTTTTAAATCACTCATTTTTTTTTGTTCTTGAGTAATTTGACTTGTATATTCTGTAATATTTGATAATATACACAATGAACAATAAACCCATGATGTTTGTTTTAAATAATTTTCAATAATTTCAATTAATTTTTTAATTAAATTTGAACGATCAATAATTCTTATTTTTATTTTAGTTAATAATGATGTATATGCTAATCCTTCTAAAGCAACCCCAATATATTCTTCATTTTTATTATTATTTAAATCACAATCAATAATATATTGTTCAAAATATTCACTTAAATCAATAATTGTCTTGGTTAATTCATCTCTTTTTTTAACATCTTGTAATTCACTAGTTGCTCTAGTTTTAACCCAAATAGATGCTGCTAATAATACAATATTTGATTTATTATTATTTAAAGCATCATTTATAACTTTTTCAAAATTTGTTAAAACTAAAGTTCGACATTGTTTATTAACACAAGATGATGATAATAATAATAATGCACTTGTAACAACTTTTTCATTAATTAAGTTATTTTTATTAAATTTTTGTTCTTGAATTGTTGATGAACTAAAAATTTTAGATGCAATATCAGGATTAATATGAAATAAATTATTTAATAATGAAAATGCTGTAATTAAACTATCTTGATTATCTTCAATTAATAAATTTTCAACCAAATTTTCAATAACACTTGAACTTGTTTCTATATTCAATTCAATAATTTTTGCCATAATAACAACAACTTGTGATGTAATATCTTTATTAAAATTAAAAGAATTATATAATAAAACAATTGATAATATTCTTTCACATAATTCTGTTGATAATTTTTCTTCTTTTAGAGTTGATATATATTTTATAACAATAATTAATCCAACTGATCCTTCTATATAATTTTGATTTCTATAATTTTTTTTTAAATGATCTAATGATAAATTTAATACTTGGGTTTTAAATTCTATATTATCACTTTTAGGTATAAAATTTGATAATACTTGTAATTTTGGATCACTTTTTGTAATCATTAAATTAAAAATATTATTATCAAAGTGGTTTATAAAAATGTCATGGGGGATTGAATTTATTGACGTTTGGTTATTTTCTTTTGATACTAAATCAATTATATATTCTTTTTGTTTAGTTTCATCTTTCTCTGATTCAAATAATTTCTTTATTTCTGACATTTCTATTATTAATTGATGATAAAATGGTGAAAAAAAAAAAAATTGCATAATTTGTGATGTGCGCAAAAATTTCGAAATCTACAAGTAGACTACAACTCCTGAGATTTCTCCCAGCATAAAAATATCTAGTGAAAAAATTTGGTCATTAAAAAATCATTAATAAATAAAAGCTATATACGGTGAATAAATAAATAATAAAATAAAGAACTCTAATTTCTTTTTCTTTTAGTAGTATCTTTAAAATCTTTTTCTTTACGTTCTTTTGAACAAGGTGGACAATACCAAGTACCAGAAGGTGGAGCATCTAATCCAACACAATCATAATGAAACCATTCATATTGACAATCTGGATTATCACAAGCAACCATATTACCAAAACTAATTTGTTGACAAGTACAATATAATTGTTCTTCTTCATCACCTAAAGAATGAGGTATTGGTTGTCTTGCATAAGGATTTTTACTATCAATTGTTGTTGATGCTGATGCAACAGCTGTTGCAGTAGAATTACTAACATCACCAGTACCAGTTTTTTGTCTTTTAGTTGGTCTATTTGATGAAGTAGCTTTATCAGTAGAAGAAGCTTGAGGAGTTGCACTTCTTGAACTTGATGCTGCTACAGCAGCAGGTGAATTTCTTGAAACTGAATTTAATCTTCCTCTTGATGATCTTCCACCACCACCAGATGAACTTGGTGCTGATTGTTGTTGTGTCATATAATCATTTAATAAATTATCATTAGATGATTCATCAATAGTACTTAATAAGCCTTCATTTTCTAATCTTTTAATATCATCATTTAGTTTTTTTAAATGTTTAGCAATAATATATAATCCAGTATTTGATAAATCCATTTTTTGTTGCTGTAATTGCATTGCTTTTTCAAATTCACTACGAATTTTTGCATAAGTTTGCTCTTCTTTTGGATTTTCTGCTAATGATCCATTACTTTTAATAAATTTATGAATACTATTATCACGTTGTGCAATTCTTTTACGACATTCATAAAATTTTACATCTTTATCACCAATTTCTTCCAAAATATGTTGAACTTCAGCTGGTAAATTTGATAAATCAGATACGTATTGTTCTAAAACTGTAGCAGCGTCCATCTTTGTTTGCTTTGCTATTGAAATGTCTTTATTATTGTAAAGTATGGAGACTGAAAGTTGTTCTATATCGCGTGGCGTTAAGAACTTTTGATTAATAAAAAAAGTTGATGTTGTAAAGTTTCAAATTTTTTTTAATCCCTTTGAAAGTTGGGAACAATTTTTTCAAGAAAGTCGGAGCCTCCGATTCAAAAAATGTCTCAGATTGTATTGGTAAGCCGCATAGTGAGTGAATGAGAATGATTTATTACAGCTTGAAATCATTCACTAGATGAAACTTTCTTTTCCATCATAATACATCGATCTATATATTATTAATTTACTGTTTAATTTTTACCAATATATTCAGTAGGTTGTTGCAAACTTTCCAACAAATATTGACATATGGGACACCATTTTCACTTCCATAAGTTTTCACCAACTGCCATGGAGTTTCGCTATTATGTATACATAATATTGATATGGGCACATGTTCTATGGCTATTGTTTGTAACTAAAAAGAAACAATCAATTAACATAAAATCAGATAGATACTCTGTCCCCGAAAGACCAGACCAGTGAACAGTTACTTCCATTATAACTATTCAGGGGGTTGATATACTGTATAACTAGCTAGTGCGGCTATTAAAGTTTTTTTATTTTAAACTTTTTCGAAAACATGTCTATAAAAAAACAAAGATCAAACTAAACTTTTATAAAATTAATATATTAAAAAAAAGAACAAAATAAATAACAAATTTTTTATGAAATAAGTTTCAAATATTATATATAAATATATAAAATAAATAAACTGTTAATCAGTTAGTTTAAAAGTTAGTCCAAATAGTATATATAAGTTCAATAGAACTTATTTTCGTTTTCAATAAGTTCCTGTTTGTTGTCCAGATTGTTTAAAATTACCTGCACCATTAGCTGAAGGTGGTTGTGTATGAACTTGAGATGGAACTTGTGGTGGTTGTGTTGCAGAATTAGGAGCAGCACCAGAAGTTGTAGCACCATTAGTTGCACCAACAGCACCATGACCATCAACTAAACCAGAAGTTTGTGCTTGTTGTTGCTGTACTTGTTGAACTCTATTAGCTTCATCAGCATTATGAGGATGAAATAATTTCCCAATCATCCACCCACCAGAAGAACCACCTTGTTCAACAGGGATTGGATGTTCAGCAGCTCTTTTTCTTAATAATCTTTCCAAAATCATATAATTTCTTGAATTCGATTTCCAAACTGCACCAGCAATATCACCAACAATTGGAATCAATTGTAAACCAAAATCAATACCAACATTTAACATCATTTCAGATTTTAATTTTGTTGGTAAACCACCTTCAATTTCTTCAGCAATAGAAATAACACAATAACCTAAATAAGTATTAAAAATATCACCAAAAATTGGAATTAAACCAATAATTGCACTCCAACCAATTCTAAATCCACAAGCACTAAACATTAAATCATAAACCCAAGCTCTTCTTCTAACTTTTTTTAAAATTTTTTCATCATGTTTACTAATACCAACTGGTAATTGTCTTTTAACTTTTTTATATGCTTTTTTACCAGCTTCTTTATCTCTTGGATTTGATGGTTCTACTTCAATAAAATCATAATAAGGATCTTCTGCTGCGATTGCATGTTGAACTCTATCACCAACAAATTTTTTACCAAAATATGCTGCTATTTTTGACATGTTTTTATGTTGTTAATCTTAATAGTTCCTTTTTTATTTTAGATCGTGTTGTGAATAATAATAATAATAAAATATAGCTAAGTTCAGTTTAATAAGCGAATAGATATAAGAAAGTTTATTATCAATTAGATTGTGGTAAGTTTTGGAAAAAGGTGAGGGTAAGGTAGAAAGAAAGGAAAAAAGTCTTTTGTTAATTTATAAATATATTTTCCGAGAGAAATATTTCAGACAAAAAAAAAAAAAAGGGAATGAGGCGCAAAACAGGTAAAAATAAACAACCTGTCACTCATTGCAACGCGGGGGGAGAGTGAATTTAAATAGAGCAAGCTTAGTTTTAGTTGCTGCTGCTTGAGTGGCTACAGTCTAGTGTACTATCATAGTATATTCTAGTGCATTAAATTCCTCAGCCCTGTCGTCTCTTTAAGCCTTGCTACCTATTAACTTTGCCTTCAAGAAAAAATATAATTTGCGTATTTGATTCAGAAATGCGGCTTTTACCTGTTTTTAGATTTCTGATACATAATGTACCTGTCTGAGTGTACATATGACGATTGAGTTACATATGCAATTACAGCATTTAGATCAATGAACTCATCGATTTAGATATTAACTCGTTTAGCACAGGTTGTGAACTTTAAACAAAAAGTACCTGGTAAAGATCTAGAAAAAAATATATATATATGAAGGTTTGAAAATCTTTAGTCTAATATGATTTCACCAACCAAAATATTATTTACCAAAGGTATACATGATGGATGAACCTAAATCTTGTAAATAATAATACACTTGAAAATTACATGATCACGTTAGTTCAATTGTTACAAAATAAAACCAAAAGAAATTAAATTATAGATCGTTAATACATTCAAAAAAAAAAACGTACATTTTATAAAACTAAATAAACAAAATACTATCTAAAAAAATAACATTACAAAACAAAAATATATTAAATAAAAAGACTAAGTTCTATGATCCTGGTTGATTATCAACAGATGCACCTTCACCTTCATTCAGAGTATTACTAGCCATCATTTCAGTTATATGATCTCTTGATTGACTACTACTTGCATTTGCAGCAGGATTACTAGAATTTTTTTTACCGCCTTTTGTTTTTTTATTACCAGTACTACTGGTTGATTGTTCTACTTCATGATTAGTTGTATTAGAATTATCAATATTATTTGTAACATTTCGTTGTGATGATTGATAAACAGCTGGTGGAGTTGGTAAACCAGGATGATTATCAATTAATCTTGATTGTAAAGCTAAAATATAATCTCTTAATTGTAAATTTTCTTGTCTTAATGCATCAATTGTTTCTCTTGCAGATTTTAATTCTTTAACTTGTTTTTCCAAATCTTTTATATAAACTTCTTTACGTTGTCTAAAAGCTCTTTGAGCAGCACGGTTTTGAGCAGCTCTTTTTGAAGTTGATAATTGTCGTTGTGGAGAATTACCATTATCATCTAATTCTAAATCATTACCTGAACTATCTGGTGAATGTTGTGTATTTTTCTGTTGTTGTTGTTGTTGTTGTTGTTGTTGTTGTTGTTGTGATGATGAAGATGCTGATGATTGTGATGGTACTTGAGGAAGTGGTGGGTGCTTTTGATTTGAACCACTTGAAGAAGTTGAACCATAATCAACTTTTTGTTTTTTAATAGGTGGTTGAGTGCTTGTATTTTGCTGTTGTTGAGATAATGGAGGTTGTTGTTGTTGCTGTTGTTGTTGTGAGTGGCTTTGAGCTACTGCTGCAACTGCTGCAGCAGCTATATTAGCATCAACACCTTGATTAGTATCTAAAGTATTACCATCACCAGTTGTACCCATTAAATTCACACTATCATCAACACGTTGTGTAGCTTGTGGTTGTGGAGGTCGTTGTATATTATTATTAGCTTCAAAATCATGTTCTTGTTGAAATCTTGGATCTATTGAAGTTCCATCCAACTTCGGATCTGTATTTGACCAGTATGTTGTATTTTCCATATTTTATATGGTTGGATATTATTATGTTATCGAATAGTTGTTGGCTTATTAATTTAGTTGGAGAAAAAAATCGTTTAATTTTAAAGTTATGTCTTTCAAATCTCAACGGTTTTTTTTTTTTATGGTATTTATAGTCTCAGTTAATAATGATAATATTCGTTATCGTTTTTTTTTTTTATGATATGATTTTAAATCTTTTGGAATAAATTAGATAATCTTTAATAGCCAAAGATAATGTTGTCGTTAAGAATATAAAATATGTATGCTAACCAAATAAAAAAATATATAATAACTTAGCTTGTGATATCGTACATATAATGTTGCAGTATCCCAAAGTTCTCTATTTGGTTTTTTTTTTTTTTTTTTTAAAGTTTAGGAAAAATTATTCAATGTACTTATATTATTCCTTTTTTACCTAAAATGTCTAGGATAATCTTTAAAAACTAAATGTGGCGTTTTTCTTTTAACGTTTAAAGTTGTAATTTGGTAATATAAATGTCTTATCCTAAACCTTTTCTAATATTGAAAATAAAAAAGTAAGATAAAGATTTTGATTTATAATCTTCAGAAAAAGTGATGAATAAGAAGATAAAAATGTTTAGATAAAATGACAGAAAAGAAGAAGAAGAAAAAAAAAAAATGATCTTAACCCTCTCCAGTTTAGTTGCCACTTAAAAAACTAAAATACGCTTTTATTTTCTCTTCTTATTTACTAATAAAAAACAAAACAATTGTATCCAACTGTTAAAGAATTAGAGAAAAAAAATTGTAATAAAATAATTGGTCACCCAGACACAATCCGTATTCAATCAACTTTTGTTAAAATAGGTTTTTTGGTAAGAATAGAATTGTTTAAATTTTTTTGTGTATAAATATTATTATTGATCTTGTTTTTATGATAATAATAATAATAAATAAATAATCTGTCACTCAAAAATATTAAAAATTAAACCAATTGGTGATAACTTTTTTTTGTGGTATTTTAATATTTTTTAACAAAAAAAAAATTTTTGGTTGATCACTTACTTTTTAACTATAATTAATAAAAAATAATTATCTTTCTACTACTGGTAATATTTTGTAGATTGATTTATTTTTGTAAAGATAATCAAAATAAAAAATATATCTATTCAAAATTCGAAGATAAAAACAATCAAAAGAGAATAAAAAGAAGATGTTGTGGGGAGGTAAAAATTATATAATCGTGATAGTTGTGGTGTAGTAATCAAGTTGTATGGATATTACTAATACAAAAGGAAAAAAAATTTTCCTTTGTATTTAAGCATGTTTAAGAGAATAAATAGCCCGCTTTGTTTAAGCAGTGATAACCACTTTAAAACCCGAAAATCCGCCGCTATTTTTAAGCAGAGATTATGTAATCCTCCCAACTTTTTTGGTTGGGTCGGAGTTCCTTTTGTAAAATTATTTTGCCGATCGGTCCCGCGGCCAACTTTTATGGTTTGTACATTTTTCTTACAAAGATGCGCGCGGCTTAGGTCCTAAGCTTAAAATCTCACGCGTGAATTTACTATAAAGCTAAAGAGCTATAGTACCAAACACTTAAACAGCCGATTCCGAAATTAAAAGATTTTTTTCAATAAATAAACACTAATTACTGTACGCGTTTCAAAAAATAATTCTATACAACACACAATTATAATTCAATGAAACGAGGATTTGATGATATTGAAGGTGATACTATAACTTCACAACCACAGAACAACATTATTAATAACAGTCCATTAAAAATAAATAATAATAATATTGATAATTTACAACCAAACAAAGAAGAATCACCAAAGAGACATTTAACTCATGGTGTACCATCATATTTAAAATCTCAAACAATACAAAAACTTTTTCAGGCACAAATTGATCTTGCAAAAGGTAATATAAAACTACCAGATAAACAAAATGAACCTTTATGTCAAGATTGTGATAGGAAAAATTGTGAATTAGCAATGTGTGCTAATTGTGATAGAGAAGTTTGTCGATATTGTTGTATTGATAATGGATCTTATGTTAGATGTTTATCTTGTATATAGTACATATTTTCTTTTCTTCTTTAATGCATTTCTTATTTATTTATTCTTATTAATACAATTAATTTTTTGAAAAACTTTCACATCTCATTTTACCATGGAAATAATAATTATGAAAAAAAAAAAATTAAAAATTCAAAGTTATGTAGTACAATATATATATATAAATAATAAACAAAAATAATAAATCAACCCCTATTTTCCAGAATAAGAGGATATATCTCTAATCAAATTGTCATATAAATTACAAAAAAAATAAAAATCAATTAACAATGATAATTAACTAAATCAAAAAGTTTTGTTGTTGTTGTGGTTGTTGTTGCTGTTGAGTTTGTGGGAAAATTGATACTGTTGGTAATCTTTCTAATCCACCAAAAGTTGGATTATATCCTGGATTTTGAGTTGGAGTTGCAGCCATCATTGATTTTCTAAATGGATTAGCTCCAGTTGATTGAGGTGTTAATTCTTGTTGTGGTTGCTGTTGTTGTTGTTGTGGTTGTTGGAATTGTTGATTTGGCGCTTGCATAGACATTGTTCTTGAGAAAGGATTAGTACCAGTTCTTTGTAATTGAACACTTTGACGTTGTTGCTGTTGTGGTACTTGTTGTTGTTGTTGCATGCCAGTATTGTTAATAAATGCAGGTTGTTGTTGTTGTGGTTGAGGGTTAGATGCAAAATTTGATACACTAGATTCAGATAATGTAGGTAAAGTTGATTGACGTTTGAAAGGATTACCACCAGAATGCTGAGTTCCAACCATTGATTGTCTAAATGGATTACCACCAGTATTTGATCTTTGTAGTGTTGGTTGTTGTTGTAACATTTGTTGCTGTTGCTGTTGTAAATGCTGTGATTGATTTGGATCTGCTGTATAACCACCAAAACCAGCTCCAGTAAACGCTTGTTGTAATGGTTGTTGCATATAACCTTGTTGTGAAATTTGACCAGTAACTTGTTGTTGTACAGGTTGTGTTTGTTGCATTGGTTGTTGAATTTGTTGTGGTTGTTGTACTTGTTGGCCAGTAAACTGTTGTTGTTGATTTGGATGCTGCTGTGGTTGTTGTTGAAAGAATGGATTGTAACCAGTTGTTTGTTGATTCATTTGTGGATTAGCTTGTTGATTCATAACTTGTTGATTCATCATTTGTTGGTTCATCATTTGTTGGTTCATCATTTGTTGTTGCTGTTGTTGTTGTTGCATTTGTAGCATCATTTGTTGATTTGGATCAATTGCAACTTCTTGTTGTGGAACACCACCTGCAAACAGATCAATTAAATCAACTTGAGCTTGTTGAGCAGCAGTATTATTATTAGTATTAGTAGTAGTGTTATTAGTAGTATTTGCATTAGATGTTGATGGAATATTATTTGCAGCTTTCTCAGCTGGTTTTGGATTTAATCCTTTACTATCAACATTTTTATGAGCTTCTTTTTCAGCTAAATATTGTCTATGATTAATTTCAAAATCTGGATCATGTAAATAATCTTCTAAACTTCTCATTAAACTAGTTGGTGCATGTTTAATGTTTGGAACTGGTAATTTTGTTGCATGTTCTAAATGTTTGGCAATTTTTAAAAATGCAACAACATTAGCAGTTTGTTTTGTAAAACCTTCATAAATATCTAATGCATGAGTAGCATCAACTTTACTCATATCAAAATAATGTTCTAATAAATTAATAACACCTTCATTAAAACATTGATATAATGCTAATAAATCACTAACTAATAATCTAAATGCAGTTAATAGTATTCCATTATTAATAACATCTTCTTCATAAAATTTACACCTTAATAATGCTTCAATTTGTGTAAAAACAGAATCACATTCTCTTAATAAACCTTTTTCAACTGATAAATTTTTCAATCTTCCTTCATTATTACGATTTAAACTTCTAACATAATCAACACCAGTTTTACCATATTGAATAGCTCTTGTTTGTAGATATCTTGCATATTTTAACATACTAATTGCTTGTGGCTGTGGTTGAGCTTTTAAACCTTCAAAAATTCTTGCATTATGACTTAAATATTCTAATGCAACACCTTTTGCACCATCTCTAATCATGTAATGAATAACAATTAAACTTTTATAAACAATTGTCCATGCTGAATCTTTCAACCTTGAACTTAATGCATTAAACACTGATCTATATTCATTATCATAATCATTAAAAGTTGTTTGTAAAATTGGTTCAATATATTTGGCTTTTGGAGCTGCCATTTTAATTTTGGTGGCTCCTTTAACCACTTTTTCATAAGACATTTTATTATATTATGTTTATGGAATTTTTTTTTTTTATCCTATTGAACCTTTATTTGTTTTTATCTTATTGTTTTAACAAAATAGTTTTATTTAAAATCTAATAATTGTAAAATATCTTTTAATTCGATGATAATTCTCTCTTTATTTAGTATGTTGTTTGCTTATATTGATATGATTATAGTATTGCCGGATGTGTTGGAAAGAAAAAATATAAAGGGTCAAAAGGGAGAGAGGCATTGGGAAATAGAGGAAAAAAAAAAAATTAGGTGTTCATCTTTAACACCGCTTATTTTTTTCGCAGTTTTAAAAAAAAAAAAAGGCTGGGTTTTTTTTTTTCGTTGTTATTTTTTTTTATTAAGCTGCCGAGATTTGATTTTTCACCATCCAATAATGGGGCCTAGTTAGGGGGTTGAAGTCTAATCTATTATGGACAAAAATTATTAAACTTTCTTTTATCTATTACTATTATATAATAATTTAACTTGATTATTAGATAGAGTTTTTTTTTTTTTCTCTTTAATGGTAATAAAACTTTGTAAAATGTAGAGATTATTGATAATTATGTCAAAGCAAGCCAATAAGATCAATCAAATTTCAACTATGGAGAGTTTTAAATTGAGAGATAAAAAAAAAAAAAATTGTCGCTGTTTGAATGATGATCGTGATGCTAACCAACTCAAGGGGTAAAGTTAGCTTGAAGTTTTGCAGATTTGGTCATTTCGATGGGCACACTTTCTCTCTAAGTTAAGGTTTCCCGTCAAATGATTCGATCTACTGTATAAAGCTTTTTTAATTCAATCTATTTGTCTTTTTTACTCCATTCTCTAGATTAGGCAAAAAAAAGTTTAGAAACAAATCTCGAAACGATCCCGGTATTTATTAAATTGGACGTGTTTATGGTTCAAAAAAGTTTTTGAGCTATTGTCATGGTGATATTGATTTTGATCATGATTGCTGTAAACATAATTTACTTACAAGTTAAGCTAATATGTTAACTGCAATGATGTAACAAAATTTTTCAGGTCGTATTACGTAAAGATGACATTTAAACAACGGAATTCCGTGAGGCTTAAATCTCGTAAAATTTGAAAATCAAAGCCGCAGCGGTAACACGATATACCTGGTAGCTAGTATCAGATAGCTATTGAAACTTTTTCAGTGGGTTTTAAGTATACATATATAATAATATTAATCACCAATTACAATTTAAAGCTCCAATTTAATTGTATTGCATGCCCAAGTAAATTTGATTCGAAAATTACTTGACAATTTAAACTTTAGGAACTTGTCATTGCAACATTCACAAATATCCAATCTAGCACTCGAGAGACTAAAATATTTATGATAAAACCTAATAAACTACCATTACGTATTCAATTTCAGAACCCTTATACAGTAACTATATCATGATCGATATTCGATGATTATCATAATGTGGTATGTGTGGAGAAAAACACGGTAAAAATTACACTCGTTAAACTCGCGCGCCTTGGGAATCAAAAAAGTCTCGCACAGATCAAATCCAAATTGGGAGTAATTTATTTAAACCTGCATAAATATTTTTAGACCCTTTAATATTTTTTTTACACTTTAAAATACACTTTCTTAAGTAAACAATTGCTACAATAACAAATCGTGTATTTCTTTTAATCATCAATAATTCAGGGAAGTAACACTTTCTAATAAGCTAGTCATGGAGTCTACACCATTACTACGAAATCAAAATGATTCTATAAATCCGAATAGATCATTATTTTATATTGTATTATTGACTATTATTGTTGGTGGATTACAATTATCATATTCAACTGAATTTGCAAATGGATCACCATATTTATTATCATTAGGGTTATCTAAATCTTTAATGAGTTTGGTTTGGATTTTGGGACCATTATGTGGATCGACTATTCAACCGATTGTTGGGATTTTAAGTGATGAAACTAGATTAAAATTTGGTAGAAGAAGACCATTTATTTTAACTGGGTGTATTGCCACAGTACTTTCATTAATTATGTTATCATGGTCTAAAGATATTGTCAAATTTTTTGTTAAATCTCATGATGATAATTATATTAATCAAAAAACTATCCCATTTGCAGTTGTATGTGTTTATATTTTAGATTGTAGTATTCAAGTGATTCAAGCAGCTACAAGAGCATTTATTGTTGATAATGTCCCAACTCATCAACAACAAAATGCTAATGCATGGGCGGCTCGAATGATTGGAGTTGGAAATATTGTTGCCTATATTTTTGGATCAATGGATTTACCAAAATTATTTCCATTTTTAGGTAATAATCAGTTTAAAATAATGAGCTCAATTGCTTCATTAGCATTATTATTTACAGTAATACCATCATGTTCATTAATTAAAGAAAGAGATCCAAATACTGATCCAACAGTTAAACAATTATCATTATTTGATGAGAATTTTACTGGGAAATTGAAAAGAATTTGGGAAGATACTGTTGAAGCAATCAAAAATTTATCACCTCAATCAAGATTAATTTGTAATATACAATTTTTTGCATGGATTGGATATTTTCCAGTATTATATTATTCAACAGTATTTGTTGGTGAAATATATGTAAGACAAATATTAGATCAAAGAGATCCAAATCTACCACCATTATCAAAATCTGAAAGATTAGAATTGGATGAAAAAGGTACAAGAAAAGGTGTTCAAGCATTATTATTTTATTCAATTTCTTCATTAATTTTCAATTTTATTTTACCATATATTACAATTGAAAATTATCAAATTGTTAATAATAATAATAACAATAATAATCACAATTTAGTTGATTATTTTAAAATTAAAGGATTAACAGTTAAAAAAGTTTGGTTATATTCTCATTTTGCATTTTTTTTATTAACATTATCAACTTTATTTATTAAAACTTCGAATCAAGCGACATGGTTAATTGGAGGATTTTCATTCTCATGGGCTGCATCTCAATGGGCACCATTTACCTTGATTTCACAAGAAATTTCTAGAATTAAAGATAAAAAATCTAGATCTCGATCTTATAGTGATATTAGTACCACTAATACTAGTCGAAAATATATGAGTTATGAGCATCAAGCTGGTGTGGTATTAGGTGTAATGAATGTATTTGTATCAACACCTCAAATGGTTGCATCATTATTATCATCCATCATTTTTAAAGTAATTGATACTCCAGATAATTCTGGTAATAGTGTTGGATGGGTATTTAGAATTTGTGGGTTATTTGCTTTAGTTGCCACTTATTTAACATATTTTATTAAAGCACCATCTCAATTAGATAGAGAAGATGAAGTAGCTGATATTTAGTTTTAAATTCTCGTTGTTTTTTTGTAGTTTTTATAGTAATAGATTTCTTTTATTTCATGCATTGTGGTTATATTCTTCGAATTATCGTCAGATCAAGTTTAGTAACTAAATTCAATTAATTGTTGAAAGACTCAACTAATTTTTTTTTCAATCCGGGGATTCCCATATCACAAAAACAGTCCCTGTAAATACCCCAAAAGTTTCAATTTTTCAGGATTCGGGCAATTATAAATATTCCTTTAAAAAAGATTCAAGTTTCAAGAATCATTAAAACTTTAACTAATTTAGTCTACAAAATTTACCATGCTTTAAGTCCAAATTGAATAATTAAGCACTAAAATAGTAATGAAGGCCGAGACACTATTTCGAAATGAACCTACTCACGCATACAGTGCAGTTGGGAGCAAAGATTTACACGGGTTGTGTCGGGCATCTCATTGTTGCAGCTTGACTGCATTATTGCTGCTTGAATAGTTTTTCCATTGGTGATGATGTGTAAGCCCTTTATAGCAAGGCTTTAGCATTAACTAAGCTTAAAACCTTACAAGTCTATATTACAAAGCTCATCGAGCAAGAGAAAAAAAAAACACCAGATTTAGATTCTATACCCCCAAACAATTTGTTGTTTTTGCGGGGAAAAACCTTAATAATAGAAGGAAAAAAAAAAAATTTCAAAGCTTAGCCTGCCGGATAATTTTTTCCAGTGAAAATTTATTGGATAGAAAAAAAAAATATTTAAATAATTTTTTTCTAAATTTTTTATTTTTCCTAACTTTCACTTTTTTTTTTTTTTTCAATAAACTTCAACAAAAAAAAAAAATAGAAAACAATGTTATCTAGAGTTATTTCAAAAAGATCAATCACAACTGCTAGTTCACAAATTGGACAATTTAAAATTCCTCCAATTTATAATGAACCAGTTCGAGGTTTTGAACCAAATTCACAAGATCGATCAAAATTATTAGATGCTTTAAAACAAGTTAAATCACAAGCTGAAGATATTCCATTAATTATTGGTGGCAAAGCTATTTATACTGATAAAACTTTTCAACAAACTTCACCATATAATCATAAACATGTTTTAGCAAATGTTAGTAGTGCAGATGCTTCTCATGTCAAAGAAGCTATTAAAGCATGTGCAGATGCTAAAAAAGATTGGGAAAATGCTCCATGGAGTGATCGAGCAGCAGTTTTTTTAAAAGCAGCTGATTTAATTGCAAATAAATATAGACATCAAATGTTAGCAACTACAATGGTTGGTCAAGGTAAAAATCCTTATCAAGCAGAAATTGATTCTACTTGTGAATTAATTGATTTCTTAAGATTTAATGTTCAATATGCTGAAGAATTATATCAACAACAACCATTAAGAAATGCTCCAGGTATTTGGAATCGAGCTGAATATAGAGCTTTAGAAGGTTTCGTTTTCGCGGTTACTCCATTTAATTTCACTGCTATTGCAGGTAATTTAGTTGGTGCACCAGCTTTAATGGGTAATACTGTTGTTTGGAAACCATCAACTTATGCAGTTCAATCAAATTATTTATTACATAAAATTTTCACTGAAGCAGGTGTCCCAGATGGTGTTATTAACTTTTTACCAGCTTCAAATCCAGGTGAAGTTGCTAAAGCAGCAGTTGAACATGAAGATTTCTCAAGTTTACATTATACTGGTTCAACTAAAGTTTTTGTTGATTTATATCAAGATATTGCCAAAAATTTACCAAATTATAAAACTTATCCAAGAATTGTTGGTGAAACTGGTGGTAAAAATTTCCATGTTATTCATAAATCAGCAAATGTTGCTAATGCAGCAAAAAATACTGTTAGAGGTGCATTTGAATTCCAAGGTCAAAAATGTTCAGCAACGTCAAGAGTCTTTGTTAGTGAATCTGTTTGGCCAGAATTTAAAAAAGAATTACAAAAAGAAGTTGGTGCTTTAACTCAAGGTGATGCAACTACTCCAGAAGGTATTCATAATTTTATGGGTCCAGTTATTCATGAAAATTCTTATAATAAATTAGCAAATAAAATTGCTGAAAATTTAAAAGATAATGAATTAGAATTAATTGCTGGTGGTAAATGTGATAATTCAACTGGTTGGTATGTTGAACCAACTATTTTTAAAACTAATAATATTAATCATGATAATTTAAAAACTGAATTTTTTGGTCCATTAGTTACAATTTATGTTTTCCCAGATTCTAAATATTCAGAAACTTTAGAAGCTGTTGATAAAGGTACTAAATATGGTTTAACTGGTGCTGTCTTTGCTCAAGAACGAGCTGCATTAATTGAAGCAAGAGAAAAATTGAAACATGCTGCTGGTAATTTCTATGAAAATGATAAATCAACTGGTGCTGTTGTTGCTCAACAATGGTTTGGTGGTGCTAGAATGTCTGGTACTAATGATAAAGCAGGTTCTGGTAATATTTTGGCAAGATTTGTTTCTATTAGAAATATTAAAGAAAATTTCAATGAAATTCCAGAAGTTATTTATCCATCAAACTATACTAAATAATTTATTTATCTATATTTAAAAGTTTAAAAAAAAAAAAAAGAAGACTTTTTTTTTGATCTTTTTAACTATTCCCTTTTTTTTATTTATATAATATATAATTTTTGAAGAAAATATATAAAAAACTTTTTTGTATCTATTAATTAATGTTAATTTTTTTTTTTTTTTTTTGTTTGTGGATTAGACGCTTTAAGTAACAATTGAAATTGTTATGATTGGAACAGTATCATGGTCGACAGCATATTTTAAACCTTCTTTGTTAACACCGAGCCGCATCAAGTGCGGCCCATTTGAATTCCTGTACCTTACGTGTAATTGAACTACCTGGATCTGGATAGCTGCAGATGATTAGATTTTTTTGGATTCGATCGTATAAAGAACTCTAGTGTGTATATTATAATTAATTAATTGCAACTATTTTGAATATAAGATAGTTGAGATATATATATACACAGTTGGTGATTTTTAAATTACTCGCTCAAACTCAAATAATGAAATCTGATTGATAGTCAACATTTAATAAAAGATATCTATAAACAAAGGAACTCTAGTTACACTATAAATGGCCATACACCCTTTAGTCCGAGAGAAAAGCATTTGGAGTATGCACAACTTTGAGATTTAGTTAACTGGGCTTTGGGTCTTCATTGTCTTGTTAACTATATTGGAGTATTTCCGATCAATAGAATACACTCCCTTAAAGCATTTTTCACAGATTTATGTTAAATTATTGACAAAAACCATATCATATATGACGGTACAATTCAATGTACTTTTTTTTTCTCAAGTCGGGATTCATCAATTTAGTATTCCCGCTTATAATATATGCCTATATATAAGCAACCCACAGAGCAATTGTAAGTTACTGCATGCACATCTCAGTAAGCTATAGCTTTAGATTTGAGTAACGAGGATATACCATGTACTGCTGGTACCTGCTGTATTGTAGAACTGCTTCATGAAGTATATACACGTCAGATTACAGAATACACCAGAAGTAAACAAAAACTTCCAGCTAGATCTCGAGCAATGATCACTACTATTTATAACATAAAATACCTAAATTTTTATAAAGCAAGATAAAAATCATAAACTATATGGCAGTATGCATATTCGAATGTTAAATTACTCAAATAATATATTATATCGGGATCTCGCATCGATCCCAGGATATATAAAATTTGAGCGAGAAACATATGATAAATAGTAATATTCTTACTGGAAAGATAAATATCCGATTATTGTACCTTAATTACTATAATGGTACCAGGTGAATTGTTAATATGATATTAGAGTGTTTAAGTTTAAATACAAATTTAGATGCACTGAGACATGTATGGCGTAAAATTATATATTGTGGGGTAGAAAACGATCTATCGCGAACCATGATATTAGTAAAAAAATCATAGAGCTTCATGGTGTATTCTTAAATTAATCCGAATCCCTCTACTAGTTCATATACACATGTATATATATATAAACCAATCAATTTCCAATCAGTAGACAAATACAAGTTCCACAAAAAGCTTGGGAATAATGAAATTAAGCATATTAACTTTAAGTGCTTTTCTAAGCTCTACGTTTGCTGATGAAGCATGGCATAAATATGTTCAAGCACCAACGAATAGAATCATTTATCCAAAATCTATTGTAAAAACATCTGGAGATGTTACTAATGCAGAAAATTTATTAAAAAATGATAGTAAAATGACAACATTAAAGAGAACTGATTCACAAGGACCGGCAGAAATTACTATTGATTTTGGTCAAAATATTGTTGGATGGCCACAAATTGGTTTTACTAGTTCTAAAAATAATCCTGGATTAAGATTAATTTTTTCAGAATCTTTACAATATTTAACAAATGTTAGTGATTTTTATAGATCAAGTAAAGGAGAAACTATTACACCTGGTACAGATCAAATTCAAGTTAAAAATAAAGAATATACTTGGATTGGAAAAAGAGGTTGTGAATTTGATAATAATAAAGTTTGTACTGATGGGTTACATGGATTTAGATATATGAAAATTATTTTAGATGCATTAGATTCTGATCAACCTTATACTTCAAAATTTGGTGAAATTAATATTAATTTTATTTCATTAAATTATTCAGCATTTATGGGTACAGCAGATACTTTTACTGGATATTTTTTAAGTTCTGATGAAGAATTGAATCAATATTGGTATGATGCTATTTATACTAATGATAATACAATTGATCATTTTAGAAAAGATGATATTTACCCAGGTGGTGATAGTGAATTTTTACATAATAAACAGGTTTTATTAGATGGATCAAAACGAGATCGAGATCATTGGATTGGAGATGTTGGTGTTGCAGCAAGAACTTTATATATTTCACATTCTCAATTACAACAAGTAGTTGTTAATATAATGGAAGATTTTGGTAATCATCAAAGAGATGATGGATGGATTCCACCAACTTCAATGTTAAATTATACAAGTCCATTATTTGATTATCCATTATGGTATGTTATTTGTAGTAAAGATCATTTATTTTATACTGGTAAAACTGATTTTGTTGAAAAATATTATAAAGTAATTCAAAAGACATTAAATGAATATTATTTTCCAAAATTAACTGATGAAGGATTGTTAAGTAAACCTGAAGGATTAGCAGATTACGCATCAGTTCCAAGAAATGGAGTTTCAATGTATTATAACGCATTATATAAATATGCATTAGATTGTGGTGTTGAAATTGCAAATCAATTAAATGATAATAATCAATCAAAAAAATGGTCACAACAATCTAAAAAATTATCAGAATCTATTAATAAAAAATTTTATGATAAACAAATTGGAGCTTATTTTGATAATATTGAAAACGGTAATTATCATGCACAAGATGGTAATTCATTAGCAATTTTATCATCAATTAGTAATAATGAACAATCAAAATCAATTTTAAATTATTTAAATTCTCAAAAATTACCATGGGGGAATCCATTTTTTGATGGTGAATTAAGTGAAGGTTATAGTAAAAGAGTTTATGCATTTTTATCATATTTTGAATTATATTCAAGATTTTTAACAAATAATCAAAATAGTGCCATTGATCAAATTAAAAGAACTTATGGTTGGATGTCAAAAAATGGTCCTGGTACTTTTTGGGAAGCTATTGGTGATAATGGATCTTATTATTTTCAAGGTTTTACAAGTTTATGTCATGGATGGAGTACTGGTGTTGCTCCATTGTTAACTGAATTTGTTTTAGGAATTCAACATATTTCACCAGGATATAAAGATTGGAAATTAGAACCTAAATTAACTGATGGATTGACTTGGGCTGAAGGTAAAATATCAACTCCTTATGGTGATATTAATGCAAGATGGGAGTTAAAGAATAATGATAAAGATATTTTGGTAAGAGTAGAATCGCCAAAAGGTACAAATGGTGTTGTTATTATTAATGGACAACAAAAATTTACTAAAGAAGGTTTAAATGAGTTTATTTTTAGTCTATAGATTTAAGTTTTCTTTTTATATATTTCTTTATAAAAGATAAATAGATATATATGGATATTGATAGTTTGTACCATTAAGTATTTTTAGATTTAAGATGTATATCAGATGGTACCAGCTGCATCTAGATAGTAGATAGAAAATAAATTTACTGTAATTAAGAGACTCTGAGGTGTTTTGTACTAAAAATAGAAAATTAAAGATTAAGATTTCGGATAGATCGATTTGATTTGATTTGACTTTTAGATGCGGCTTAACCTAATCTCAAGGCTATTAGAGCATGTATCTTATTTTAACGCTTGATTACTTTAACAAAAAATACAACGTTTGGTTGCACCAATTTTTTTTTTTAAAAGAGTGAGTGGAAACTGCCAATCAACGGACAATGATCAAAGTCTTAACTTTTTTATTTTTTTCTGCACGAATTTCGTATTTTTAATCGTATCGATTTTTTTTGCATGATTTGAAACAACTAAATTTTCAACACTGCACTGTAGTAACCTGGTATAAGACCAACGTAATGTTACCACTGCTTAGCAAATAGTACCTGGTACTTAGATAACATTGTTTAAAGTGGTTCGTGCTTGATCTCTGGTGGTGCCATTTAAGTTCTGTGAAGAAAAATATCTATCTTGCAACTTTAAAGCTCCTAGTATCTGATTTTGAATCACAAAGCCGCTACTTGTGGAGGCCATACAAACATTCTAATATCGTGAATTGAATGAAAATATCTTATAATATCGATAAGTTCTGCCAATTTAAAGAAAATGATGCACTCTCAATATTTTTTTTTCGGACGCTTCATGATAAATTCTAGTATCGATCGTTCGAATACTATCTGATATTAATAGACAATCCGATTATACTATATCCAGATAGTAGATATAAAATATTCTAGGCACTTAAGAATTCACATAGAGTATGTATCATACCGGTATAATTTATCACTAAGGTATACTTTATTGTTTGTATCAAGAATAAATTTAGGCATATAGATAAAAAATCGTCCCTTGAGAAATTAGTTAATTGACTTATTATGAATCAACTAAGTAATATTGAAATCCTTATTAGTGAATAATTCAATTTAGATTATGGTCTATATATATATGGTACAACCTGTACCATATATGAGTGGAATTAACAACTGTGATTAGCTTAAACATATGTATACAATTAAATTCAACAAAATTTATAGATTTCCCACTATCATTTCATATGATAATCGGCCTAACCGAAATAGAGAGGGGAGTCCTAATCCCATCTCATGTTTGAATGCATTTTTTTGTTAGCAGAGTCTCTGATTTCAGGATTGATGGAAATCGGGTTTAAAAATACTCAAAACTTTCAATTGATTGTAATTAACTCAAATTATTATAAGGTTAGTATATGCTAATCTATATAGAGAGTCCAACCAGCTGAATAGTATACTTTTGAGTTGTACAAATTGTACAATGGTTAGTATGGTTAGTAATAGCAATTGTAACAACAATTGATTTTTTTAATCAGCTTAAACTAGTAAGCTTAAAAAATCATTTTGACCACAGCTTTTATCAACTAAGAAAAATAATGAGGTTATGGTAGACCTGAGTTGAGATTTGGCTCCGGTCCAATCCTTGCTCTGTCATAATGAATGTCCAATGTAACCTGGTAATGCATTCGCTAATTGATGTGCTAAAAAAAAAAAAAAAAAAAAAAAAAAAAAAAAAAAAAAACATTCTCAGGGGTTCATTGTGTCTTTTTTTTTTTTCAATTGATTTTCTGAAAAAAAAGAAATAACAAAACTGATAACTTAAATAATATCCCACTTTGCAGCAATTTTTTCTTATAATAGAAACAATGACCCCCACCAATACAACAACGTTTGGTCCAATTCTAAGGCAAACTATTAACACTTTCAGTACTTAAATTAGCATTTGGAATTCTAAAACCTCTACCCATTTCTTCAGCAGTTAAATCTTTTAAAATTCTAAATGGTCTTGACCTCCAAATAATAACATGACCACTCATTGCTTTAATCCAAATTGGTAAAGCTAAACATTCTCTTGCTAACCAAACAGGTAGCCAACTTTTCCAAAATCTTCTTCTACCTTGAATACCACTACCAACATTATTTGATAAATTACTATCAGGTGAATAAAATTTATTTGCAAAAAATGGTACTTTATCAGTTAATTCAACATTATTAAATGATAATAAATTATGAAAATTAAAATAATCAATCATACACCAAATTATCATATGAATTAAAAAAATTAACCAAAAACTATAATTAAATAATATTTTAATACCAAATGATCCATAAATACCACAAACAATTGATTCTGTTGTTGGTTCAACCATTGTTGCTGCTAAAACCATATATCTTCTAACTCTTAACCATCTAACTCTTCTATCTAAATATCCTTTTAAAGTAACTGTTGATTGTGGTTGAACAACAGTATCACTTGTCATTGCAGTTCTACCACCATTTGACCATAAAGATTCCGCAATCATATTATCTTCTGCAATATATTGAGCAAATTTTGTTATACCACCAGCAGATTTAATTAAATCAGATTTTCTATATAAATTACTTTTACCCATAACACATGGTGCAATTGCAACAGTATTAATTGCAGTATAAAATTTTGAATGTGATGTTAACATAAACATTTCATCTAATTTTGCACCAAAATTTTGATGCCATCCAGGTATAATTGATATAACCATTGGTAAATGATGAACTAAATGAATCTTTGGATTTGTTTGAAAAATTTCAACTGATCTACCCATTGTACCTTTACTAACCCAAACATTTGAATCTAATACCCATAAAATATCATTTTTTGCAGATTTAAATCCTTTTGATAAATTATTAATTTTTGGATTTGGACCATGATAATCTGATCCAATTAATAATTTTGAATCAACTCTATCAGAATATTTATTAATTAATTTTCTAACTACTTCAACTGCTGGATCATTTTCATCTTCAACACAAAATAAAATTTCAAAATTTGGATAATCTTGTTCAAATGCACTTGATAAACATGATTCCATTTCAGTATCAATTCCTTTTAATGGTCTTAAAATTGTTACACCAGGTGTTGAAGTTGGATTATTATAAATTGGTGTATGATATGATGTATTTTTTTTTCTAATAACTATAGTACCTAATAATGATATTGTTAAAACTACTAAATACCATATGAAAAAAATTATACCAATTGAATATATTATAATGTTGTGATGAGGATTATTGTTATTATTATAATCCACTTCATCCGGTGGGATTATACTGTCCATTATTGATTATAATTATATGACTTGGAGATTTTTTTGTTTGTTTATTGAAGTTAAAAAAAAAAAGTTTGTAATAAAAAAAAATTGATGGTGGGAAAAAAAATAAAAAAAAATGTGTGTCTGTGTGCGATCACGTTTCTTGGGATGAGATTTTTCCTTCTTATTACCGCTTGTCGGTGTAAATTGTTTTGATAGATTCGGAAATAGTTATTTCCGTAGAGAAAGTGGCCAGGAAGAAAATTGATGATGATTGACTCAAAGCTTTGATCTCTGTTCATTTCATTGCAATAATTTATGATGGCATATATGTTGAAATCTCATCCCTGGTCATTATGGTTGGAAGATGATTCGTTTTGCTAGTTATACAGTATACCAAGCTCTAGAATCCCGAAAGATTTCAAGAAAATGCACCAGTTTCACGTATACCAGCTGAACACCTGAGGTCGATCGGTCATAATATATATATTTGTTTACGTGTTCAAACTAAATATATATATATATAGATCTTTTGTACAAGCTTCTATGCTTGAGCATCGAACTATAACCATAACAATGCTTTTAAACGAAGCTTGTATTTACACCAATTGCTATATGCATGTATATATATATCCATGGTATATAAAGCATGTACAGCTGTACAATTGTACACACGTACCATATATATAGTATACATATGTCACTAGAAACAATTGCAAATAGATATATTTTACACTAGTATATATGTTTTTATGTGTTTAATTAATATATATCTGATATACAGGGTATATATAACCAGATAGTTAATTGTATGGCCACATGGTGTACAATTGTACAAGTATTCAGCGATTTTGGTAATTTTAAAATTCGAACCATTCTATCTATTTATATTTAGTAAGAATATCAGAAATAATATATTATAAACACCCAAGTATATTTAGCCATTAGTGGTAATAAAACACGTTTCGTTAACAAATTCAGAATCAATATCTTGCTCACAATTGTTAATTGAGCTGGAGAATTCAGGCTAATCTTTGCCTGCTACATACAGTGTATATATGGCTTATAATTATATCCGATATATGAAGTATATATGTGTACCGAAATTTAATTTTAAGAAGTAATTATCATTCGTAAGTTTCAACGATTAAATTGTATATATGTTTTTATGGCGAATTCTATTACAATTCAAATTATAGTACTTGTAATGGTGACTATGGCGTCCTTACAAATGCAAAAAGACCCACTTGAAAAATCAATCAATCGTCACCAAGAAGCTTAGAATATAATAATTAATGTTAGTAGCACTCAATAAAAGCAGCAATATTGATCTATTATGGGAAGAAATTAGATATCAATTTATACAATGATGTTACCAAAATTTCGCTAGAACTTAGCTAGATATGTACCAACAACTCCTTAAAATAAATTATACTCCCAGGCTGTTCTGTAACAATCATTTAAATTTGATGATGGAACGGTGATACTGTAACGTAACAATCTTGGTCTAAATCTATCAATAACTGAATTATTTATAACTCAGCCTGAGTTACCTTAGGTATTAAGCTGGTATAGAGCCCAATTCTATATTTAAAGAAAAAAAAAATATATAGTTCGTTCGGTCCACCGATATCTGAGTCGACTTTAAAATAAATGTCTTTAAATTTTGATTCCATTGAAATCATTGTTTCAAAGAAGATCAAAAAGAATTTCCCTTAAAATTATTCTGTAATAAAATTCTTAGGGCACTTGTAGTTGGTGTAACAATTTTCAAATGAGTAGTCGCTAGCCCACGTAATTTTTAAATTTTTCCAATACCGATAAAAGAAAAACAATTCATGCATTAACAGTGTCTTTATAATAAGAACAATACCTTAAGTTAAACAAGATATGCATAAAGTTTTAAAATTAATAATTTAGCCGAATCTCAAGGCATTGATTTGAGGCTAGCTTTAAAATACTCGTGATAAGCTGCTGAGTGTAAGAATCATTCAAAGTTTCAGGCTTTCTGAAAAAACACTCCTGCTGGTAATAGAATGATATTACTGAGAAAGACACAGCGATTGATTTTATTTATGGTGCACTAGAGTTGTTATAACTTTTATCAAATAAAAGAGATCGATGATAGATTTTGAGTTTAATTGAATTGACATCAAGTTACTTATATTCATATTAAAAAACGGTTCATCGCCATAGTTATACATGTATCATGATTGATGAAGCGCTATAGATATTATAAGCTAGCCAATATATTGAATTTGATTGCTCTGAGATTTTGTTAAATCAATTAATAATTTATAATTTATAATCTTGCATTTAAATTGTGTTCAAAATATATCGATAAATTCGGAAATCAACTCCGAAACTAAAGTATACGAAAAATCACTATAGAAATACCAATAGTACCACAGTAATTCGATATCCTATAATGAGAAAAGTCCATGGAAGCTCTAGAATCCATACAGTTTCCCATTTAGGTTAATTATTAGTAGCTAGAACAAACTGTTACAATCAAAAATTCTCCTATATAAGTTATTCGAATCTGTATGATATTACAAATTGAAATTTTCATCATATTTTCTCCATCTACAAAAGATCTATGTAAACAAATCAAAATATATATATATTTCAATAGTTGAAAATATTGTGGTTGGTTTGTTTATTTTGATTTTTATTTTGTGACGATTCAAGATCTATCGATGATAAATTAATTGGTCTCGGATAATTTTTCAATTAAAATTCGTAAGCCTTCCGAGGTTTCATAACAAGTATCGGATAGATCGTATAAATTTAATGGTTGTAATGATCAGATGTTCGAACTACGGATAGAAATCTAGATAGCTACTGTAAACTGAAATGTTTTGATAGATTTCGAGCAATGTGTAAGTTCTAAGTTCATAAATTTAAGCAATCTTTATTTTCAATTTTCAAAGTGAAAAATGAAATAATATTTACACTGATACTTGGATATAGATTGAAAATAGCTTAGCTTAGCTCAGCAGCTTTACACTTTTTATAATTCGATATAATCTGTATTTTTCAATTTAAGGCCCATTAAAATTATCGGATTTGTAGCCTAAGTCATGACAATTGCAAAAAGTAATAACATACATACCATATCATCATAAAAGCTTGTCATGACTCAGATAGGGATATCCGAAAAGTAAAAACTGCTATAGCGCTTCAAGTATTGCAATTGTATAAGCTTGAAGTTGCAGTACTGTGTATACTAGCTTACGTGTACACGTTACCACTACTGTACTAGTTAGTACCTGGTATTAAGTATATAAGC
The DNA here is from genome assembly GCA_030564325.1 of Blastobotrys capitulatus. NCBI lineage: Eukaryota > Fungi > Ascomycota > Dipodascomycetes > Dipodascales > Trichomonascaceae > Blastobotrys > Blastobotrys capitulatus. The sequence goes on from JAJLUL010000008.1 coordinate 195,868, forward strand.
TTGCCTGGCCTAAACCAAGCTTAGACTATAGTACTTAAATAATATGTGCCTAAGCCTTAAGTTGACTTAAAAGGTGCTGCCTTGATATATTGAATTTAGAATATTGTTCGAAGATCAGAGAATAAATTTTATATTTATCTTGATACAGCTTATACTTGGTAATAACTGCTTCAAAAAATGCAATACAAAAAAACATTCAATTTGTAAACAAACATCGATTGCCATGGACTCTGTAATTCAAACATTATATCGATCAAAAACGCTTATGTCACAGTTTACACTGTATTGAACTTTTTCTAGTTGACTGTCAAAAAAACCTCCTTTCAACACATTTAAATTTTTGGACTACTCTCTATAAGCGTACTACTATAACGCTACTGTAGTGCTGGAACAGCTGGACCTACACTAATATTGATCGTCATAAAAAATACCCTGAAAGATCAAAAACGGTTTTTATTTGCATTTTATCATTTTTCAGGGCTCTCTTTCCATGATCAGCAAATTTAATGAAAATCCCTTTTTTTTACAGGCTAAAGCGGTTCTTTACAGCGTGTCCTGATAAATCAAATCAGTCTGCACTGTAATGTCCTGTAAATAAAAAGAAATATGCGATGAAAAAAAAATTAGCACAGCAGAAATGAGGGGTAATTTTTTTTTGTTTTCTTCAAAAAAAAAAAAGCCTTCGCTGATCTCCGAAACATTATACATGGACATAAACTTGAAGTTTGGTACCAGCAGAGCTAGCCTTTTAAGTCCCTATAATTGATATACAGTAGTATATATGTTTTCAAAAAACTAATCAAACTACAGTAATCAATAGAACTATTCTAATACTAAACTCTCCAATATAAACAATAGATAAAGAAAAACCAGCTATTTACTGTCGACGTAACGAACCAATTCTTTAGAAATATCTTCAAAAAGTACATTGTATCAAGTTGTTATCTGCTTCACGAATACTGTAGCTATTACTCTTAGTTAATTTCTAAACTATTATATATAGCTATACTAATAATAATAAATACAAATCGTACTTATTTTTTAAAAAATTACTGCTAATTCGTACCACCAATTTTTTAAAAAACATCTCAAAACTTTAAGAAATATGTTTTGAGTTCATCCACAATCACAAGGCTTTCCTAATTGTATCAAATATTAGGCCAAATATTATATATTATATTCAGAGTCCTTTCCTTAGTTGATAAAAAGTTTTTCCTTCCACCTGGGTTATAAATGGTTTAATTTATTTACCTTACTTAATTCAGAAGTTTTAAGTTATAAATTGAATCCGAACTTAAGATGGCTGTATCAAATCATATTGAGAATATTATTAATTTCCATGCGGCATTAATATATTGTAGCTGCTGGTGGTAGACTACTGAATAGGGCAACCTATAGGTTCCAGACCTTTTTTTGTTATTAATCAAATAAAAATGAGTATAATACAAGTTTGTTTGTTAATTTTCGACTATTGTAATTATTTGTTGACTAGTAGAGACAAAGTTAATTAATCAATTGAACGTAAGGCAATTATTAGGAATAGATCTCGAGAAATCTAGAAAGTATCATTACCGGTAAATCATGATATAAAGTTTTACAATAATCGTTAAGATTATAGATCAATGGTTCAATGATGATGTTGTTTTATGAGCCATTAAAAATATGACTTATTAATAAAATCATCGCTCGAGATGGCTATGTAAGTCCACCTAAGGGTACTTGCATTTGTTACATGTAATATTTTTTTTTATCTTTTTCGAACAAAAGATGAAACGTTGAATTAATGCTTGAGATATTTACAAGGCATATACTTATATAACGTATTCCTAATTTTTCAATGCCTTTTTATTTTTTGTTACTGGTATACACTATAGTAACCATTAAATATGTAGTTTTCTTGATAAAATTGCAGAAATTTGAATTTCAGATGTATGGAATCTTTCCGACAATAAAAAGGCGATATATAGGGTATAGAATATATCAGATAAACCTATAAAAATCTTATACTGTAATAAATAATAACGTATCATAAATAATAAATCAATGGATCTATGGAGAAAAAGATATCGATACCTGGTATCTGAGTCAATCAAACACTCACGCATATTATAGAGATCTTAGTTGAAAAACACTGTTGTTCGGATTAGAAATTTTTTCTTAGTAGGAACTCGTGATTAAAGTTTTTCAAAGCAAAATGGTTTTAACAAACTTGTAGGATCAATTGTTATTTGTTGAGGTTTCATTATTTTGAGTTCTCCACTTTTATACTGAATTGCTATACCGTATACACAATCATGATAGTCAATAATATTGGATTCAATACCTGGTATATAATATATACTCTATATATAGAATGCTAAGTTTCATCAATACTTGAAGTGATTATGTATAGAGAGTATTCAAAGTTACAATATAAATTCAATTATACATAATTACTAATGGATTACATTATTTTAATGTACTCATAGTAAAAGAAGAAGGTCCCTTTAAATGATAAATAATATAATCTTGTGCCCATGGTAGCTCTGGGGTAAATAGATACTATAATTTAAGGTTTACTGTAAATTCATTGTGATAGAGTTTTTGATCCAATCCGGGGTTTCTTTTTTTTTTTTTTTTGCCCCACATTAATTTATTTTTGAAAAAAATTTCATCTTTCAAGCAAAACATTAGTCGGCCAACATCATTGATTGGTAATGCCAGGTAGGATAAATGAGTTCAACTTAAATACATAATATCAAGAATATTATTCAATCCAATTACAACTCATTATACAATGATATGCTTTATCTTAGACTGTAATCTTGCCCAAAAAAAAAAGAACACAAACAAAAGCTTAATACTAAATCACTTGATCCAAACGAATTACAATATGTATTGTCACTTAGTAACGTTGTACAAATACTTTGATGTTAATTAAGTTGAGGTTTTTATCAATAGACTAAGTTTAGCTCATGATTTAAAAATAGAACAGTTTTATCTTCGTCTCTTTATAATGGAAATCATTTGCCGCCTGAGGTTTATCAATTCTATAAAGCATTTTTCAAATTGTCATACCGCATTATTTGCATGTTATAATTGTACATCCTTAATTATATATGACGATGATGGACTACTATGTATAATTTTTCATCTGAGCTCAGGCTGTAACTGTATCCGTAACTAAAAATCAAAAAAATTCTAAATCTTTTAAACCCAATTGCATAAAATAATAGTTTTAATGGTAATCAAATCGTGATTCAAACTAATTGGCTCAAAGATCTTCATAATAATTATTACAACTATCGATTAATTTAACTTCACTACATGTCAACTTTTTTTAAGGGATTTTGTCAATTCTCATCTGATTAACACTTAAGGAGTCAAATTTAGTGTTCACGTTACTTTAAAATTGATTTAGTACAGTGTGTTGCCGAAAAAACAGGGGCTATGTCATTGACTTATTCTAGTAAGGGACCGATCGATGCTTTACATATCTATTTCAAGCACCATTACGGTATTAGTTCCTTTTAAGCTAAGTACTGCAGTGATTTATTACAAGTAAGTGGTTGTACATATGTACTATAGGATGGTACAGTGAGTCGTTATAAATGTATAATTACTGTAGGGTTGATACCGGTAGTAGTTTAGCTAATTATAATCAATTAGTAAGGGTGATGCATCATGTTCTTTTCTTTTGCTGTAATGATTGGCTATGTACTGGTACAATTTGGACTTAGACTGATCAATTGCTGTTGGTATAATAATTCTTCTTAGTTTATAGAACGTTACTAAGATTTCAAAGTTGGTGATTGTGTAACTAATTTGATTCGAACTATAGTGGTCTATCTACCCAACGATCCATTCTTATTACCATATATATACATGATGATAAAAATATATCAAATTGATTCAAAAAAGGGTTATTGAATCAGATAATATTATTTAAATTGATTCTAACACCTGACTTTAAACGCCCAAGGTGAGGTGAAGTGGGCGTACACAACTTGTACTGGTTATGATATTATATACACACAATTGTACACCTTGAGATCTGTTAATTAGGACGCCCATGCATGGTTTAAATCTAGACGGTCAACATACCGTTATACTATCCATGGATATATAAGTTAATCTGTAGCGACATTGGTACACAAATAGTATATAAATATTAAGTTTATGAATGTATACGGCATCTCCAAGTGAGCCTCATGAATGCATTCCACTCGAATTGTTACATAGATAATAAGACCTAAGACCAATTCAACTTAAGCTATAACCATTATCCAGTCCTGATATATAATTTAAAACTCTTAAACATCAGTCTTGACTTATACTTTGAATGAGACTAAAGTAATTTCTTAATAATAGTTAGACGTACAATGTACGCGTCAACTCCAGCTCCACACATAGATAACTTGCAATTGGTCCCACAAAAACTTCAGTATACAATGTTCCATCACAAATACGAAAGTCATGGATTGCAAGCTTACTAGTCTATTATGATTATAATCGTCCTACTAAATTTAGTTAACTTAGTTATCAATTAATTAATCTTGATTTGAGTGATTGTCAAGAAAAGGTTTCAAAAATCATCAAAACCTAGGATTATAGTACCTGGTATATACTGTAGTCATAGTAAAGGCTTAATTTAATTAGCCAATACTATTTCTAAGAGATTTATGTATCAATTTAAAGTCTCGTCTTAACCTTTGTGCATTGTGGTTCTCTGTAAAGAATAGGAACATCAGTCGAATGCGCATATATACTGTATATAAAATTACAGTGGATATTATATACAAGTGTAGTACTCGGTATAGCCGTTGGAATTTGCTAAAATAATTAATGAATCGAACTTATACACCTTGACCTGATATCAAGTTCGAGGTAGATTTCTAGAGTAATTGATTAAAGCTTGTAACTGTTGATCAGTTGGACTGCTAACTTTAATATAATATTATGGGCTAAGGTCAAGAAGATCATCAATTGTATAAATATAAAGAAACCGCCTTAAGAATTATAACAGGTATATAATATTGCATTAATTGATCAAAATTCAAGCTGAAAACTTGTATTAGTACAGTAAGTATAATCATCAATTTAATTACCAGTATCACTATATATGATTTATATGATATCAAATGTATCTGCTTGAGTAATTAAGAGATTAGCTTTAACGTACATGCTTTGTCTATATTCTAGATATTTTAACTGTAGGATCCAAATCTTATTTACATCAAAGATTGATAATTTTGATATATTAAACCAAGTTCTATTGTTCACAGACCTGATTGTTTTCAAACAAATTTAGAATCAATATTAGAACGATTTGTCTTCTATCTAACTGTAGAGCAAAACACAGATCTCAAAAACATATATCATTTTAAATGTAGAAGGTTGCAATATTTTGATTATACCTTTCAAAAAAAAAAAGCTTGAGTAGTATCCATCATTTTTTTAAACAAACACACTGTAACACCTTGTGTAGAAAAAATTGGCTTTGTATGATCTAAGGTGGGCTTCAGTATCTGAGACATTTTTTTACAAATTA
>JAJLUL010000008.1:201497-241682 GCA_030564325.1 Blastobotrys capitulatus
TTTTTTTTTTTTTTTTTTTTTTTTTTTTTGATTTGAAATGTTGAGCAGCATGAAAATTTTTGGACCTCCATCAGAATACTTTTTGCCCCCTCATTTACATACAACTTTCAAATGTATAATACTTTAGGCTTTTATAAATAAATTAAAGCGTTGATAATTAAATTATTCGGGTTCTTTAGAGAAATTCCGCTGCAGATACTGTAGAAGTTCTTCCAGTGTTTATTATTTACTACAATACCAGTGTCTATAGAAAACGTTTTTGTCTATTTATTTTGCATGATTTCTCTTAATATCCATCTTTCTTTCTCTTCTTTTTCTCTTTTTTTTTTTTTTTTAACTTGAAATTTGGTTTCTAGATTTTTTTTCGGTTTAATAAAGAAAAGTCTTTTGACTCAATATATTTTCCGACCTCATCATCAATCATTTATCATAATCATTTCTATATACCCGTCCCTATCAATCAAATCAAATATCATCAACATACAAGCAACAAACACTATTATATCCAACTCTTTTTATTTATAAACAACAAGAAACGGTAAGGTCTAAGCGAGAGACACACAGTTTTTAATCTTCTTTATTTTATATAATTATAAACTATTCTGACTGGCTAAAAAAAATTAACGGTACTAAACTTTAAGTAAAGATCTTTTAAACACTTTATTGAATAGTAGATAATTTTAAAATAGAAGATTATTTATAAACATTAGTTTGGTGTCTCTTTTTCTTTTTGAAATCTTCTCAAGGATTCGAATTATTTTAATATTTTATAGCCCTTACTAACCTAATATTAATAGAGATTTTTTTTCAAGATTATAACTAACCTTTAAATTCAATTAATAATTCCAAAGCATCAACAAACACAAAACTTGGCTTTTTTTACTTCTTTTTTATTCATTGAACTGGACAGTTTTTTCATCAATTATTAGAGAAAAAAGTTATCAAAGCATAAAAGAAACGGGGCTTTCAAATTTTACCGATCACCAAACAAAACGCATACAGCTAAGTTTAAGCGGGACTAACGAAGAAAAAGAAAAAAAAAAGTAAATCGCGCAGGACCCAGATTTTTTTTTTTTTTTTAAATTTTTGATTTTTTCCCCCAATTGATTTCACCATCTCTTTTTCTTATTTTTAACAATTTATTTTTATTGATATTATTTTTTTTTTTCAACAACCTATTTAATTCATAAAATATATACAAAACATCAACTGTTTTTATACTCCAAAAATTTGTTATTAGATCCAAGTTATAAAAAAAAAGAAATATCAAGATAAAGGAACAGTTAAATCAATAAGCAAAGGACATTATTTCAACACACTGTACATTTTATTATTATTATTATTATTATTATTAATCCAAAAACAAAACTACTATTTATTTATATACTAATCTGTTATGAGTTCAAAAACAAAAAACGATAAAACAACTAACAATACTAACAATTCAAATAACAACAATAACAATGATAATATGCCTGCACCACCACCTGCTAAACGTCGAAGAACAACTAAATCAGATAATAAAAAAAAAGATACCAAATCAAATACCACAGCAGGTAATAACAATAATAGATCAGTAATTGGTGTTACAAGATCAATATCTGCATGTCAAAGATGTAGATCTAGAAAAACAAGATGTGATCAAAAATTTCCATCTTGTACAGCATGTTTAAAAGCAGGTGTAGAATGTGTTGGTATTGATGCAGCAACTGGTAGAGAAATTCCAAGATCATATGTTAGTCATTTAGAAGATCGAGTGGCATTTTTAGAAAATAAATTACAATCAAATGGTATTGAATATGATGAAAAAGCTCAAAAAGATTCAGAGACTGCTGCTAGTAAAAATCCAAAAAAGAGAGAACCAGAATCAGCAAGTGCACCAGGAGGTTCAACTGCAGCTCCTGCATCAAAAGTATCAAATTTAATGACAACAGTTAAAATGGTTAATGATAGACCACCAAAACAAAAATTAGGTACATTTTTAGGTCAATCATCAGGTTTATCTTTTGCAAGAATTTTATTTACAGCAGTTAAACAACAACAAAGACATCAATCATCAGCAAAAAATTCAGTATCACAACAAGGTAGTGGTGGTTCAAATAATTCTAATTCTAATAATAATAATGAAAAAAATAAATTACCACCACCAGAACCAGAAAAACCAAAGACAAAACCTGCTAGATTACCAACAAAAGAAGTAGCAGAATCATTATTATCAGCATATTTTTCACAAGCTAATGCTCAAATGCCAGTATTACATCGAGAAGAATTTTTACATAATTATTTTGAACCAATTTATGGTAAATTATCAACTAAAGTTTCTTTAGCAAGTGATTATACAACAATTAATGCAGAAACTTCAGATGAAAAAGATACGGAAAGTTATTATTTTAAATATTGTTATAATGTACCAGAACCTGAACAAAATGATTCTTCAACTTTAGGTAAACCAAATGCTTGTTTATATTTTTTAAATATGGTATTTGGTATTGCAACATCAATTCATCAACAACAATATCCTGCTCATATATCAGAATCTTATAGATTAGCTGCAGCACATCATTTTGATGCAGTTTTTTCATCATCAAATAGATTAGAATCATTACAAGGATTATTATTAATGGGATTATATAGTATTATGAGACCTGCAACACCTGGAGTTTGGTATGTTTTGGGTAGTTGTTTAAGATTATGTATTGATTTAGGTTTACATTATGAAGGGGGATTAAAATCATGGTCAAATCATCATAATAATCATGGTAGTGATTTACATACAAATGGTGGTGGAACAGAATTTGATGCTGCAACTTTAGATATGAGAAGAAGATTATTTTGGTGTGTTTATACTTTAGATCGACAAGTTTGTGTTTATTTAGGTAGACCATTTGGTATTGCAGATGAATCAGTTAAAGTACCATTCCCAAGTGAATTAGATGATGCATTAATTAATAGACAAGCAGCTGATAAACAAGTTATAGATTTTTCAAAAGAAAGTAGTAATTCACCATCATATAAAGCAGTTGCATTATCATTTTTTAAAATGAGACAAATTCAATCAGAAATTCAAAGAGTTTTGTATGATTGTGCAGAATTACCAAGAAGATTTAAAAATTTAAGTGAATGGAAACAAGCAATGACAAGAAAATTAGAAGATTGGCATGATCAATGTCCAAAATCTAATAGAAAAATGAATTGTAATTTTAATGTTGCATTTTTTGAATTAAATTATCATCAAACAAGATTATTATTATATGGATTATCACCAGGTAATACAATCCCAACTGTTGAATCATATTTAATAATTGCAGATGCTGGTGAAAAAGTTATTAAAAAATATCATGAATTACATAGAAAAAGAAGTATTAATTATACATGGGTTGCAGTTCATAATTTATTTATGGCTGGTACATCATATTTATATGCATTATATCATTCACCAGAAGTTAGAGCAGGTACAAGTTTAGAAGAAATTGATTTTAATACTTTAGCATGTATTCATGTTTTAAGTTCAATGACTGATAGATGTGATGCAGCAGCTGGTTGTAGAGATAGTTTTGAATTATTAACTGCTGCCATTATGAAATTATGTTATAATGAAAAAGCAGGAATTGTTATGAATTTTTCACAACCAGGTACTAATAATAATACTAATGCTAATACTACTAATAATAATACTGCTGCACCATCACCTGCACCAGTTGCAACAACAACAACTGCTACACCTAATGCAACTGTTACTACACCAGTTAATAATAATGAAATTACACCATTAACTAATAATGGTTCAGCAGCTGATGGAGTTGATCCACATTCAATGTCACCATTTAGTATTGCAGCAGCAAGAAGACAATCAATGAAACAAGAATTAAAAAATGTTGATGAATTAGAAGGTATTCCACCACCTCCAGCTTCAGAAATGAATTGGCCAATGCCTGATGATTTGGAATTATTTTTCCAAGAAGCAGCACAATTAGAAGGTATATCACCAGATTCAATGAGAACAAGTGGTCCTGGTACAAGTGCATCACCAGAAACTTCACATTGGTATAATCATCCATCATCTGAACATGAAGGTAGTGATGCAATGGTAATTGAACAAGATCGAATGCCACATCCTCAACAACAACAACAACAACAATTACATAATCATTTACACCCTCATCATCATCCTCATCATTTACAACATCATCAAATCCCACCACAAAGTCGGCATGATCAACAACGAATTTATGATTTAATTAATGAAGTTCCATTAGCTCCAATTTGGGATCAATATTTTGCAACTGGTGGTGGATCTGGTGCTGGACCTGCTACTGCTAGTGGTGGTGCACCAACTAATCCAGGTACTCCAATGTCTGATATTTTAAATTCAAGATGGCCTCAATAGGTTTAGCTTTGTATTTTTTTTTTTTTTTATGTATACTATAATTTATTAATAGAATTTTTTTATGACACTATATATCCCTTTTTAGTAATCATCTTGATGATAAAGCATTTAAATAAATTTCAGATTTTTGTACAATAATTTTTAAAAATTTGTCTTTTTCAAAAGTTTTTAAATTATGTTGTTGTGATGTTATTGACATTGCACGAATTTTACCTTTATCTGTCCAATAACCTTGAATTTCACATAGATTATAATCCATTTCTAAACATTCTTTATCAAATTGATCAGTTGATTCTATATTACTTGTATCAACAATTATACTCATATTATTTGTATCATTTTGTAATCCTCTTAATTCACTTAATGTTATTTCTGCTTTATTAATATATTGTGATCGATCTGTTATTATACCATAGACTTTGATTAGATCACTAGCTGAAGGATCAGACTGTTTGATACATGGTCTTCGAGTTGCTAAATGTGTAACAGTTACTTGTAACATTCATAACTTTGGAAAAAAAATTCAATTAACACGGATAAATTGGGTTTTATTTTTTTTTTTTTTTTTGGCAAAAATTTGGTGTTTTAAATTAGCGCGCGTGGGAGTAAGCAACGTTTGGGATTTTTAGTACCATACTAGTAGTATATTCTTTAAGCTGTAGTTAAACGTTAAAGCTGTATCAAGTATACTAAGCTTGTTTGTACAAAGTATACCGAAGGTATCCTATTTGTCATGCTTTTATAATATAATACCCCTCATAAATGCCAGTGAAAAAGTTATTTGGAGGTATTATATTATTATACTTAGCTATAGTGGCAAAAAGTTGAGGTGCACTTGTTCCGAGCTTCGAACGCCACTAATGTCTTTGTTTAATTATCTTTTCTAGACCGTTTACCATACTAGTGTACCCACTTCCTTGTTATATATATATATTATAAGCAATTGTATTAATCTGTGAAAAAACCTATCAGGCGTTGTTTAAATTCTGGTTGGCACTAATTCTTGCCAAATATGTTCATGTTATGCTGAATGATGTTTGTATGCCCAAATATAAATGCAGCACGGGATTTAAGTATCGATTAATTGGCAGCGGCCATGGTGCTCATGCTTAACTAAATCGATCGATCTAGCGCTAGCTACTTAAGCCCCATGCGGCTCGACGCGGCTCGATACCTTTTTAGATCAATTAGATCGATATCGCAAAAACCCCTTTTTTCTACTTGCAAGCTCGGCATTCTTATTAACAATTGTCCAGATATTATGTTCTAATCCAAATTATTTTATGACTAAGTATTCTTAACATTGATTTAACAAAAGTTCTCTAAAGCTCATCCATGTTATACTTGTAATTATTGCATTAATTGTCTATACTATTCTACACTAATTCTACATATATATACAAAGGTTTCATTCTCTCAAAATATAAATAATAAATTAAAAATTTTACAAAAAAAAAAAAGAATACATCTCTTTTTCTTAATAATATTATACAGAAATTTTTGGATATTGTCCACCAGACCTTGCTAATTGTTTTTGACGTCTATGAGCTTCCATAACCAATTTTTTTGAAGGTTTGACAATTCGTCTATTATAACCTTCTTCTGTTAAATCACCACCATATTTTAAATCTAATTGTAATAAATAAGACATTAAATTACTTGTACCTTTTAAATCACTTACAATATTTGGTGATTTTGCCATTGCAGCAGCAGCTAAAGCAGCCGCTGCTGCTGCAGTATCAGCAGTAACAAATGGATAACCATCACCCATTTCTTCTTCTTTCGTATTTGTAAAATTAATATAAGTTTCACAATTTTTTATTTCTGATCTACCAGGTAATCCTAAAAAACTTGCCAAACCAAATACTGTTATACTTGGTTTAACATAATATAAATGACATGCACATAATTCTAATATTTCTGGATCAATAGGTGCCGGGCGTTTCCTTGGTTTACCAAATAATCTCATTGAATCAACATGATATGCTTCAGGATCATCTAATATTTGATAAAAATTTTTTAAAAAACTTTCCAAATTTGGTAAATCTTTTAAAGTATGCGAATGTCTTGCTAATGCTAAATTGCATAAAATTGAATAAATAATTGAATAATGATTGGTACCACAAGGAAATTCACTTATTTCCAATCGATCACCATTAATATCTAAACTATTCCCACTTGGTAATCCACCAAATACTGTATGAAAATAATTTAAAACTCTTGTTGTACTTGCCCAATGACCAACTTGACCTATTGCTATTCTAACTTGTTCTAATTGTTCTGGAGTTTCTGTTCCAACACATTCTGTTAATACATATAATTTTCCTTTTAAAGTTGAAGGTACATGTAAATTAAACCTCCAAACATTCATTTTCATTTCCATTAAAATTTCAAATGCATTATTATTTGCTCTTCTTTGATAACATTTCATTGCTTCTTTAAATAATTTTTTATCTTTTGTTGATGTTAATGATATTGCTTCTTCTGTTGAAAATGTACAAGGTGAATCTTCATATAATTTTTCTCGAACTATTGTTCCTGTTACTGTTACTAAATGTTGCCATAGATTTATATTAAATGTTCGTATATGTTTAAAATGTTTCGCTGCCCATGCTATTGCATTATCAAATCTTTTATCTTCATCTTTTAATACTGGGAATAAATTATCTGAATTTGCCAACATATCTGCCATATGATCACTATAATTGATTTCTATGCGTGATGGAACACTTGTATATTGATATTCTTCAACTCTAGCCATTATAAAATGTGCCAGAGATTTTTCAGCATCACTAAATGTAGGTGCTGGCAAAGGCGGTAGCATCTCTCTCTCTCTCTTTTTTATGTAGGTTGAAAATTTTTGAAAGGTTCTGTGGGTATCTTTGTGATGGTACTAATTACTAAATCACAGTATTATATTTAAGGAAACTCAAAAAAAAAAGTCTGGAGGAGTTAATTTTTTTTTTCCAAAAAAAAAAAAAAAAGTCGGTGAAAAAAATATTAATCTTGTTTGGGAGTGAAATATTTTTTTCGCTCTTAAGAAACCTTTTACTAATGCTTAAGATGTGTAATCGGTACCTACTAAGCTATCGCTAATTTAACTAAGATCGATTATCAGTAGCAGTATCAGTATCAGCACACGACATTGTTTCAATTAGTACAACCTTACCTAAAACTAACTAGATCAGTGACAGAAAAGAATTATGCTAATCCTTTTGGATAGCAATGTTTATCAGTTCTTTCCAAAATTTTAACACGATCACCAACTTTAACTTTAAATCCAGTTTGATCATTAACTAAATTCATACCAAAACATGGACCATATTTATTACCAGGATCAATTCTTCGATAAGTCATCATTGTTTTTAATGGTTCACTAGTTGGTTCAAATTGACCTTTTTCCAAATTAACAGTTGTAACACGACATCGAATATTTCTACATGGTACAAACCAAGTATTTTCACCAATTTGAATTCTTCTCCAATCATCTTCATCCCATGGTTTTAAAGTATCAGCAATAACCATATTTGGTCTAAAATTTCTTGGTTGAATTAAAACTTCACCATTAGTTCGTTCTTGAACTCTACCACTTAATTCATTTAATGATTTTTCACTAATTAAATTACCTGGGAAATAATCTTGAAATGCTGAATTTGAATCACCTTTTTCAACTGCACCATTTGGTACACCTTTTGAAACACTTCTTCTTTTATCAGCAGCAACAATAGTAGTTTTACCATGATCAGTTTCTCTAACATAATCAAAAAATTTACCAATTTCTGGATAATAATCTCCAATATTAATTGATTCTGGAGTTTCATCCCAAATCCATGCTTCAACTCTTGGACCATTTTGTAAAATTTCTTCACTTAATTCTAATGGTAATCTTAATTCTTTTTCTTTATAAGTTAATACCAATTCATTTTTTTCATTATCAATACTTGGAGTAATTAATGTAAATTGTGGAACTTCTCGTTGTGTTAAAAATCTAAAAGCATTTGGATTATCTGGATTTTTTGGATCTGGTTCACAAACCATATATTGACGATCATATTTGAAACCATGGTCATCAATTTCAGATTCTTGTAATTCAATACCTCTTAAACTTTTAATTGGATGAATAAAGATTTGTTTGACATAGGCATTTGATTCTGGTTCTGGTGCAACCAAATTTTTTAAATAATTTAACATTTTTGTTTTTCTTTGATATTAGAGTAGTTGTGGAGTTGCAAAAAAAATATAATTAGATGATTATTTTTATTTTTTTTATCTTTGTGTAAAAAAAAAATAAATGAGTACAAAGGGTCGAGACTTTTTAGCTAAGCTCACAACAAAAACCCCACATGTATTAATTTAAGCCTTAGTAAGCACTTGTTAAAAAATATATAAAGCCAAGCTAAAAGGTAAATAAAATGCATGCAACAGCAATACCTATTCGGAAAAAAATACTTTATATGGATAACTTTGGTCAATCTTAGTATAAGTATTCTATAGAAAAAGAGTCATGGATTTGTCTAATGATTGTGGAATATTTCGTGATACCTTTCGAAGCATAGTAATGCGTCGAATAAACGCGTTCGTAACACAGCCACGCGACAGATGAATAGTAATATATATTAATTCGAGATCATTTTTTGGTATAATTTTACTGTTTTATGTCGTTTAAACAATAGATGAAAAGCCAAAATAAATTCGATGATATCGGCATCTAAGGGATTGATCCGTCGGATCATCTAATTATGCAGCCAAAAAATATTTATTTATTTATTTACAAAAATAAAATATCTATATCTAATCAATCAATCAATCATACCAAAATTTTATTATAATAATCTAATAATTTTTTAGAATCTTTATTCCAAATTGCGACATCAGCACATGGTCTACCAGTTCTACCTCTTGCAAAAAAAAATGTACAATTTGCATACATAATAGCACCATGATCACAACCCCATAATTCAATTTCTTTTAACATAGAATCATAATCTCTTGAATCTGGTTCATTAGTTTCAATAATATCCAGTTTATAACTAATACACATAATTACTTTATTAGTGGCAATTGTTTTTATAATAAAATCAGTATCTCTTGGTGATCTTAATGATTTTGATGAATGAACACTTTTTGTATAAATTGAACTGGTTCTTAATTTTGACATTATTAAAATTATATCTAAATAATAATGAATATCTGTATAATCATTTGGATCTAAACAATGTTGTAAACAAAATTGTAATCTTTTATTCATATCATACTCCATTTGTTTACTAACTGTTGGTACACTGATCATATTATTCGGTAAAATCATTCAAACTTTTTTTCTTTCTCTAACCTGGTTTTATCGAATTGATCAATCGATCGTTAAAAATTCCAATTTATCGAATATTAGCTACTTATATAGTTATAATTCAGTAATTTAACAAATGATAACTTTTTTATGAGGCCTCGAAAGAAAAGCATACTATCTAAGAATTCAGTTAGAAAACCGCATAACGTTGAAAAGAAGCATGGTTTAAACCGCATTGAAATAAAAGCTTCGAGCGCTAGCAAATGCTGATACATACCATTATAATTAAACTTGTTTATGTATCTAGTATAGCCCTTGCATTATTCAGGTCCATCTGATGTAGTAGTAATCCTTTGTTATGCAACAGGCAAATTAGTTCGAACTATCGATTATAGTCGATAGCTATCTATGGGATGGTTAGAAGATGATACATGTGAGTGTTGCATGATAAAAAGTAATAAACCACAAAAAAGACTTAAGTGTGTGGCAGTAAAAGGAAAGAAAAATCGGTGGGTCGGTGATCCTTTTATCTCGGTTCCGACAATGATCTAATCTAATCTCTACAAAATCAATTACGCATTGGAAAAAATAAAATAAACATAAACTAATAAACTTTTAACTTATTAAAAAACTATATATAAACAGATTTTGCAATTTCTTTCAAAATTTCCAATTCCCCACCTTTTGAACATAAATCATAAAAACTAGAATTTTCATCCATTAATAAATCATAAGGTTTACCATATTCAATAGCTTCACCTTGATCTAATACCAAAATTTTATCATAATCAACAATTGATCTTAATCTATGAGCAATTGTTAATAAAGTAGTATTTTTAAATTCTTCTCTAATTGTTTTTTGAATTTTAGCATCAGTATCATAATCAATTGATGCAGTTGCTTCATCTAGTAATAAAACTTTTGGTGATTTTAATAAAGATCTTGCTAAACACATTAATTGTCTTTGACCTTGTGATAAATTATTACCACCTTCAGTAACATTATTATTTAAATTTAAAAATTGATTTTCATTTTCACCACTTTTAACTGAATCATTATCATTACCAATTAAATGAACTCTTCTTAATGATTCAAATACTTGTTCATCAGTATATAAATCAAATGGATCTAAATTAGATCTAATAGTACCTTGAAATAATGTTGGATCTTGAGGAATAATGGCTAATGCTTGTCTTAAATCTTTTAATCCAATTGTTGAAATATCTAATCCATCAATTGTAATAAAACCATTATCAGCTTCTAATAATCTAAATAATGCTGTTACAATTGTTGATTTCCCTGCCCCAGTTCTACCAACAATACCAACTTTACTAAAACTAGCAACTTTAAATGATACATTTTTAATAACTAATGGTAAATTATCTGCATATCTTAAACTTAAATCTTTAAATTCAATTTCACCTTTTGTTGGCCAATTTTTTGGTGGTCTTGAATTTTCAATAATCATTGGTGCTTCAGTTTCAACTTCCATTGTTTGCATTGCTCTTTCTACACTATTTAAATTCATTTCAATTGATGCATAAAATCTAACTGCCCATAACATTAAATTATTAAATGCTAAAGCATATGATAATGATAACCCGGCTAACCCAGAATCAATATTATTAACATTTAACAAAACTAATGCACCTGCTGCAAATGAAACAAATGCACCTGCAGTATCAACTCTAAATGATAACCATCTATTTGCAACCCACATATAATAAAATGGTCTATTATTATTATCAACTTTTGATAAATTATTTTTTATAAATCTTTGTTGATCTCCATATGCTCTAATTGTTAATACCCCATTTAAAGTTTCACCAAAAGATTGAAAAATATAACTTCTACTAATTGAATTCATTCGATTTAATTCTCGACTTGATGTTAAATATAATATTCCAATATACCAATAAGCAGCAAAAATAACAACACTTGCTAATAAAAATGATGGTGTAATACTTGCTATTAACATTGCAGTTGTTGCAGCTGATAAAATAAATCTAAATAATCCCATTGTTAATGGTGCAATACCTTGATCAATTGTTTCAATATCTTTTGAAAATCTATTCATAACTCTACCAATTGGAGTTGAATCAAAAAATCTTGTCTTTGCATGTAAAACTTTATCCATCATTGTTGTAAAAATTTTTTGTGAAGCAGAAATTGATCCAATATAAACAAAAATTTCTTTTGATGATGATATAATAATATTTGCTAATCCAATTAACATATATAATGATAAATAATATTTAGCACCATGTTTTTTAGCCATAATTTCTTCTGCTACTTGAGTTAATAAATGATTTGTATAACCATCAAATTGTGATGCTACTGTCATAATACCTTGAGATGTCATTCCTTTAATTGACCATTCTCTTAACCACCATGATTGTGAAATATCAGCAATTCTTTGTAATACTAAAATTCCAATAAAACCTAACCAATACCAATATTTACCCATCCAATTTAAATAATTTTTATAAATTTGTTTATCAACACCACCTCTAACTCTTTCTTCATCTTTAATTAATGTTTCATCTTTTTTAGTTGATTTTATTGATTTTGTTGATGAAGAATTACTTGGAACTCTTGTCATTGGATTAGATTTATCAAATTTTGGTGTAATATTAATTAAATATTCTGGATTTATTTCACCTAATGTTGATAATTCTTGTGGAGTTCCTTGACATTTAATTCTACCATTATCAATTAAAACAACATAATCAGCTGAACCAACAGTTAATGCAACATTATGAGATACTAATAATAAAGTTCTATTACTAACCAATTCTCCACAAAAACAATTTTGATAAATTGCTAAAGCAGTATCGGAATCAACAGCACTTAAACAATCATCTAATAATAAATGTCTTGATGATGAATAAATAGCTCTTGCTAAAGAAACTCGTTGTTTTTGACCACCAGATAATGTAACACCTTTTTCACCAATTTGAGTTTGATCACCATAATCTAAAATTTCCAAATCTCTTTTCAATGAACAAACTTCCAAAACTTTATTATAACGATCTTCATTATATTCACTTGCAAATAAAATATTATTTTTAACGCTATCATTTAATAACCATGGTTGTTGTGAACAATAAGCAATTGTTTCTGTATATCCAGTTAAAGGATCTGGTTTAACATTATCTCTTGATAATCCACCTGGTAAATAAACATTACCTTTTTCAATTTCCATTTCACCTAATAATGCCATTAATAAAGAAGTTTTACCACTACCAGTTGGACCAGCAATAACAGTCATTTTACCAATTGGGAAATTAATATTTAAATCTTGTAATTTAAAATTATAACCATCTTTATTCCCCCAACTAAATGATGCATTATTTTCAAATCCAATAATTGGAGAATTAATACCTCTTGGTTTTGTTAATTGATTATATTTATCAGTTTCTTCTTCTTCTAAAAATTGATGTAATCTATCAATTGAAACTTTGGCTTGTAAAACATTTGATAACATATCAGCTAATTGATCCATTGGAGATCTTAAAATATTAAATAATGCTAATGAAGTAAATGCTAAAGCACTTGTTAATTCTCTCTTTTGAATTAATGTATAAGAACCAAATGATAATGCAGTAACCATTAAAGGAGCACCATAAAATAAACATTGTCCAAATGCCCAATAAATATATCTTTTTTTTAATGTTTTTAATTCTTCAATTCTAACTTTATTAACTTGTTCAGCAAATTTATCTTCCCATGCAAAAAATTTAATAATTTTAATACATTGTAAAATTTCATTAGTCATTTGAACTCTTTTATCAGTAATACTTAACATTTTTCTTTGAATTTTACTAAATGCTCTTGAAAACATATAATTTAAAGGTGAAATCATACACATTCCTGCAGCACCTAAAAATGCACTTTTATCTAAAACTTGATATAATAATAAAATTGCAACAACAATTTGAATTAATGCACTAACAAAATAATGTAAATAACCTGATAATTCTGCCACTTTAAAAGTATCAATTGACATTAAATTAATAATTGCACCAATATTTGCTTGATTTTTTGAATCTTTATTTTCTTTATTTAAAGATCCATCACCACCACCAACTGATGCAGCTTTTCTTCTTAATGCTTTACTATAAACTTCACCAATAATTAATGCCCTTAACCTAATACAAATAACTCTACCAATATATAATGCTTGGCCACTAACAATATTATTAATTACTGCTGAGAAAAAAATTGCATAAACATATAACCATGCAACTGATCTTGGAGTTGAACTTGGATCTTCAACATAATTTAAAATTGATTTTAATAACATTACTGGTACAAAACCTAAAAATGCAAATAAAAATGCATATAAAGCAGTTAATAATAATTCATTTTGAAAATGTTTAATTAATTTTGATCCAAACCATTTATAACCTTTTAATTGTTTATATTTTTTTAAAACATAATAAGAATGATCTTGTTCTCTTAAATCCCAAACATCAGACATTTCCAATGGTCTATTATAACCAGTCCAAATTAAATTATCTAAATAAGAAAATGTCATTAAAGAAAATAAACTTGAAATTGGTTCAATACCTGGTTTATTATCTTTTGATACATATAATCTTGAAGGTTTATCACCAACTTTGGCAGAAAAATTACAATAAAATAATAATGATGATAAAATCCATTGAATTAGATAAAATATTGTTGAAGTTTTTGAAAAAGGATGTAAATAAGATGATCTTAAATCAATTGATGATATAATCCAAACAATTGGATAAAAAAAAGTTGAATGATACCATAAATTTGAATATTTTTCTGATTTAATTCTTAATGATAATAATAATAAGGCATAGAACCAAAATAAAATATTAATATATGGGTAAAATGATGCATAATTAAATTCATTTTTAATTGATTTAACAAATAATCCTGTAAAAGATAATCCAATCATTAAACAAACTGAAATAAATTCTAATGCAACTTTAATTTGTTCAACATGATTCCTATAAACTTTTGTAATAACAACTGATGAATCTTTTTGAATTAAATCTCCATTTTCTTTAGTATTGGTATTATAGATCGAACCATATGTAGTAGTTTGTTCAATAAAATCCTCATTTTCTTCTTCTAAAACTTGATCTTGATGTTGTTGAATTAATGGTTCTGTTTCTGTACCTGTTTTGATTGTTTTGGTTGAATTTTGTTTATATTTATATCCAATAATTATAATTGATGCAAATAATGATACCAACAATGGCGTTTCTTGAAGATATCTAGGTTTTGTTAGTTTAGGGACAATTTTTTTTTATACATACTTTTGTTTGAAACATGATGAAAAATCATCTATTTCCCAAGCAGTCCCATCACAACCCATTGTAATAGACGCTCTTTTGAAATTTTGTTTTAGTGTTTAGTGTTGAAACTAATACGAAATAACTAAGGTAGATTATACAAAAAATTGCAGCAAAAGTTCAAAAGAATAAAAAAAAACAGTGGGGGATCATATCCTATTTATACATTGATTGATATCACCATTTTGAATGTTTATTGTCATTGCTTTTTTAGGTTTTTTTCGTAGATCATAAATTATGCGATTTCAGGTATTTTTTTGTATACAATTTTTTGAACTCAAACTTTTTCGCTAAAATAAATGTTCAAATTTGTGAAATTTTTTTTTTTGTTTTCGCGAAATACGTTAAGATGAAACCGGACACACTGATAGCCCGGTAGTTTCAAGCGCTATGATAACACGCTTCGTTCGCTTGAAAAACCCCAGTTTTTCTTTTACTTTTCAAAGGTTTTTTATCTACCCCTCTTTACCCCATATTTACCAATAATTTGAAAAAAATTGTTGCACCATCCATAGAGAGAACCAATTGCTATTTATTGATAGATGATTTTCCAATTGTTTTATTGGTAATAATAATACGATACCAAGACGATGGCCATCAATACTGGGATGATATTTTACGTGAATCAATATATATATATGAACATTGTAAGAATGATCTAAAGCCGCACAGAAGGTTGATTGAGTTCATTTTAGTTATATAAAGATCATACAGGAATAGATCACTCATCAATAAAGTAATTGCAAGTGTTAACTTAACCAATTTAAATTAATTCTATATATATATATATCAATTGCAATGGTTCGAATTTACTAATCATAAGATCCTTAAATTTTATACTGAGTTTAGGTGTATACTAAAGGCTACGTATACCATATACGAATTGTACAATTGTACAAGGTGTACGGTATGCCTGATTGAAAATATTATAAAGAACTATGTATACCAGGTACCTATAGGGGTTTTTCCAATAATTATGGCTGTATCTAGAATATTATACCAATGATATACATGTATTATCATATATGCCATCCAAATTTAAGCTTTAACTGGATCAGATCTTCCCTGCCATGGTATTATTTGTCAAAACTGATCAACAAGTATTTTACAATTGACATGGATCTTCGGTGAATCCTCGACAAAAATGGAATGAAATTAAAGCGATAGCTAAATTTTTCTGCAGTTACATGTCCTGGTGGCAACAACAACAACAACAACAACAACAACAACAGTTAGTAATAATATATAGTCATTTTACTTTACACAGATTTTGTAACAATTTACCAATGATTCGTAATTATAATATGCAATTAAAAACTCCAAACTCCTTACAAATTAGGAGGTCGTCTAGAAGACCAGATAATTACAATTATAAAGGATATTATTTCGGATCCAAATATACCACCATAATGCATAGAAAGATATCATGGATCATGGCGGGGTACAGAATATATTCGGAGTCCTAATTATAACGCATTACAATAAAAAAATTTATATGCATGGATTTGTGACCACTGGTAGATCAACATGTATCCCCATCTATATCTATATTATTAGTCTTTTCTATCAGTACCAGTAGTAGTACAGTAGTATAAGAGAAAAAAAGAAAAAGGGGGTGGTCGACCATATATATAGTTGAAATTTAATATTTTTGTATTATTCATTTTGATCTATATGTATACATTTAAATTAAAAACGTTTGTTTTTGTCTGCTAAATCTCTGAACAAAATTAATTAAGTAGCATTTGGTATTCCTGGTATACTTGCCATCTTGACAAACTTTGGTA
Organism: Blastobotrys capitulatus; assembly: GCA_030564325.1. Classification (NCBI taxonomy): domain Eukaryota; kingdom Fungi; phylum Ascomycota; class Dipodascomycetes; order Dipodascales; family Trichomonascaceae; genus Blastobotrys; species Blastobotrys capitulatus. The sequence goes on from JAJLUL010000008.1 coordinate 218,292, forward strand.
TGCATTATTTTAGAAAAAAGATCTATATATATCGTATATCGATCAATCAAGTGTACATATACTGTATGGTATATATATGTGCAAATATATTCATCTCAAAGTTAAAAGCCGCATCTATGTTCGCGATTTGCGCGCGCGAAGTAAGAGTACGATAAAAACGGTGGTGTAGCTAGCTACCTGGGTAGCTGTAGTTTACCAAAAAATTTTATATTATCAGCCGCACCATTGATTTTGATAATTTTTTTTTTTACATTTAATTTTTTTGCCAACATGAAACCAATCCAAAAAATATAGATAAGAAAAAAATGATAAAAAATCTTTTAAAACATAACATAGGTGCCAAAAGATTTATATCACAATATTTAGCACCATTTAAAGAAGGTGATATTGTTATCATTAGAGGTGTATTAAGACCAGATAGAGTTTCATTATCAAAACCTTTACAACCCGGTACAGTTTGGCAAACACCATTTGGACCATTTAATACAGATGATTTAATTGGATTACAACCAAGAACAGTAGTAACAAATGAAAAAACAGGACATAAATATATTATAACACATCCAACATTAGAAAATTATATTGTAAATAGAAGAAGAGATGCACAACCAATTTATGCATATGATGCAGCAGCTATTGTAAATTTAGCAGATATTCATGTTGATTCAAGAGGTGAAGAAGATAAAGATTTACCACCATTACATTTTTTAGAAGCTGGTACAGGTCATGGATCATTAACTTTAGCAATTTGTAAAACAATTCATGCAGCAAATCCAAAAAATTCACCAAGAGGTGCAATATTACATTCAATTGATAAAAATAAAGATCATAGTAGAACAGGTAGAAAAAATGTTGAACAATTTAGACAAGGAATGTATTTAAGAGATGTTGATTTTCATGTTGCAAATTCACCTGGTGAATGGTTAAAAAATCAAAATGATGATATAAAATTATCTGGGGTATTTTTAGATTTACCATCAGTATCAGAATCAGTATTAGATGTTGCACCATATTTAAGAATTGATGCTCCATTAATAGTATTTTGTCCATCTGTTACACAAATTCAAGATATTATTAATAAAGTTTATAATGATTATAAAATACCATTGGTAAGTGTTGATGTTGTTGAAATTATGCCTGGAATGGGTGGTAGTATGAGAAGTTGGGATGTAAGAAATGTTAAAATTAAAGAAACTGGTAGAGATGGTAGTGTTTGTAGACCAAGAGTTGGTTCAAAAGTAACTGGAGGTGGATTTGTTGGTATTTTTAGAAGATTACCTGATAATGCTAGACCTCCTCCTGTTAATAGTAATACCACTAAACCAGATTCTAAAACTACAATCAATCAACCTGCATCTACTACTACTCTACTAACAAAAATAAAAAATTTCTTTAGTTAAAAAAACTTGAAATATAATACATAAGCATAGAATTCATTACGCTCTACTAAAGAAAAATAAAAATTAAATTAAATAAACAAATAATAATAATAAAAAATAATTAAAAATTTTAATCCAAATCCATTCGATCGGATTGTTTGGTCTTCTTTTTCTTGTTTTTGACCATAATAGCAACTTTCTCTTTTTCTTCTTGTTCTTGTTCTTCATCTTCACTAACTTCCATTTCATTTTCTTGTTCTTCAGCAGCTTCTTGTTGTCTTCGTAATTCAACTTCTCTAATTCGTAATAATTCTGGATGTTGTTCAACCAATTTACGATCTTCTGCTTTTTGTTTTTCCAAATTACCTCGCATTCGGTTTTTATAAAATGCTCTTTCTCGTTTTTGTCTAATTTCTTCAATTCTACCCATAGCTCGTAAAGTTTCTGATACCAATTCTCTATTATATCTAACTGGAACATGACGCCGAGCGTTGAATGCAAGAGTAGAATCGACGACCATTTCTTTTCCAGCTGCTTTTCTGAATGCTTTTGTCCATTTTAATTTTCTTGGATTTCGTTTCATTTTGAAATTTTTATGACATTTTGATCTACAGAATCGAAATTCTTTAGCATCATTTCTAACGAACATGATCCCATGACCTGGCTATTGATATTTTGTTAGTATTTTTATTCTCTTGAGATTTAATAGAACTTACATATATCGGTGATGAACAGAAATGGCAGTTGTGAACTCTCATTTTGATATGTTAGTAGTAAAAGGTTAGTCTGTTTGATATTAAAATGGTGAGTTGAAAAAACAGAAAAAATAAAAAAAAAAAAAATTGGATAACAAAATTTTTTTTCAGGGCGAAAAATTAAATTTTTCACTATCATATAAAAAAAAAAGCTTGAAATATATTGAGCGGCTCAAATTTTTTTCCGTCACGGTAAAAGTTGGGAGATAAGTTTTTATTTTTTCAAGCTGTGAAATTTTTTTCCATTCCTAGAAGATGCGGCTTTTTTTGAACTAAATCATGCTTGAAGAGATAAGATTTTTTTTTTTTTCAAAATCATCAAAATTATAAAAATCCAAAACCTTGATTCACTTTTTTTTTTTTTTTCACTACTCAGCGCTTAACCGAACAAAACAAATAACAATGAGTTCAAAAAGTAGAAGTAAAAGCAGAAATCGAAGTCGAAGTCGAAGTAGAAGTAAGAATAGAACAAGAAAATCAAACAATTCAAGAAATGATACACTGGGATATAGAAGAAAATTAGCTGAATCTGTACCACAAGAAGCATTACCAATTTTAGCTCAACATATTAATCAAAATATTCAAAATTTTTTAGAACCAGCAGATCCATACCCAAATGATGCACCACGAGAAATTGCAAATATTTCAGCAGAAGAACGGTTTAATCCATCACAAGAATATAATCATGTATATTATCAAAAAATTCATAAACCATCTGAAATTTTTAATAAACCTTTAAAAACTTTAACTAATACTTTAGATAATCCTTATACTCAAAGATTTTTATCTTATAATGAATATTGGGCATTAAAATATAAAAATATGATACCACCAGATCCTGATGAACCAAAAGTTGCAACTACTGAAACCAATTTATACCTTCAACAAGCAAGATACCAATTGAATATTCATAATAAATTAGCAGCATTAAATCATCAAAAGGCAAATATTGATGATATATACCCTTATGGTGATGATACAGTTGAAATGATGCCAACTGATTTAGTAGGTGATGCATTATCAATATTGGATAGTCTTCAAAAGATGAGTAATTTAATGTCTAAATCAATTAAACATACTGAAGATTTTTTTAATCATACTCTTACTTTAGGATCTGAATCTTTAAAACCAGGTGTTACATGGTTTGAACAATTTGATAAAATTTTTAAACCATATGGTACAAGAGTTTATTATTGGCTTGATAATACTTGGTTATTTATTCAAAGATTGTATTGGGCTTATAGAACATGGGAATCAAATACTTTTGAAGGTCCTTCAAATAAATGGGTTAATTTTTTATTAAATACTTTTAGTACACTAACTTTTATAATTGATTTAACATGGTGTTATATCAAACAAAGTTCATCAGATTTAAAACCTGTTTTCGAATGGTCAAGTCAAATTTTTGTTTTAAGTTATAATTATTTTAAAACTATTATACCATTAGCAGTACCACATTTAAAAGTTATGATACCATATATTACAGCATATTCATTATTATATTTTCAATATGATGCATATCCAGCATTTGATGAGATTTCTGCAGCACCAAATTTTCAATTATTATTACATAATACTGGTGAATTATCTGTTGCAATTTCAAAATTAGAAAAATATTTTTGGGAACGATTAACAACTTTTTATGCATTATGGATTTATAGTTTTGCTGCACAATTTTTAAATTATATTGGTATAGAAGTACCTGATTTGGTTTTTCCAACTGGACCATTTTTTCAATGTAATCCAAATAATCCACCTAGTAAAAAAACAAAATGTCCTCCTCCAAAAATTATAAATGAAAATCCTTCAAAATCAGCAAGTCAATTTTTAGCTGAAAGACAAGGGTTTGTTTCTTTAACTCAATCACAATCAATTAATAATGAAAATTTATTAACAAGTATTAAATATATACCAGATCATATTACAATTATTTTAAAATATCAAGAACCTGATGTTAAATTACCAAATTTTAATGATGATGATAATTATAAAAAAACTTCTAGTGGGAAAATTATTTTACCAGTTAATGATGAAGATATTATATCAAATTATCAAGAAAATATTAAAATTTATAATTTACAAGTAGCAGCAGCTATTGAAAGAGAACATTCAAGATTAATTAATGATAGTTGTGAAGCAATAATTCAATGTTTAAAATTAGGTATAACAACATTATCATTATACGAAAAAGATGGTCATTTAGATGCAGAACATGAAAAGATTTCAAGTTTAGCAATTGAAAAATTAAAGACATTATCATATGATGGTTATATTTTATCATCAAATTTTCAAATTTGTTTATTTTCTCCAAGTATTAAAGTTGCAACTTTTTTTAATAAAAAATTTAAACAATCAATACCATCATGGAATGAAAATGAACAACCACCAAATCCTGGATTATTAGTAATTTTATTAAAAGAAGATAAATCTTGTTATAATAAAGCATTAACAAAAGTTGTTAAAAATTATTGTAATGATAATATATCAAATGATTATATTGTTGAAGAAATGTTTAATTATATGATTGGTACACCATTTAATCCAAGTTGTTTAATATTATCTGATACAACAAATACTGATGGATATCCATTATATTGTTTAAAAAATACTTTAATTATAAAAAAATCTGAATTTTTAGATTCAATTTTTATTGAAAAATTGGCATATAGTTTAAGAATTTATTCACAAACTATTGAATTGAAATTAAAAAATAAAAATGATAAATTAGGTATATCAACAATATCAACAAATTTTGAACCAAATTGTAATGAAATTAAATCTAAAAAATCATTCCCAACTGGTAAAGTCAAAATTTCAGTTAAAAGTGGATTACATGTTGATTCAACTGCTGCACAAAGATTATATGAAGCACAATTAAATTCCAAAAAATCAAGAGATTTCCATCAATCTCCAATTAGAGCGGAAAATACTGAACATGAATTAAATTTTGATGATGATGATTTTGAATAATTTTTGTAAGTAATAAATAAACTTAAATTATTAAGCGCCAAATTTTTTGAAACATTTTTTTTTTTCTTAACAACTACTTTTCTCTATCTTAATAATTTCCATAATGAGTAACCAAAACAATGAAACTATAACAAAAGATCAAGAGAACAAATCAACTAATGAAAAACAACCATGGTTCCCATTTAGATACCCTAGATTTAAATATTTTACTCAAAGAGCTGGATTATCACCATTAACTAATGCCATAAAATTAGACGCTCATGGTACAAGAATTCCTTTAGATACCCCATGTATTCAAAATTATCCTGATAACCCACCTAATGATTTACAATTAAATTATAAAGAAGAAAATTATATTAATGAAGAATTTATAACTTTTTATAAAAAAAATGTTACAACTCCAACAACTCCTGTTTTAAAACCATTAAAAAAATGTTTAGAAAATGATTTAAAAAATCCTTATACTGGTCAGTTTTTAACAATTAATCAATATAGAAAATGGAAATATGATACTATGCCACCACCTGATAATTGTGAACCTCATTCAACAAATACTGAACCCAATTTATATTTAGAATTGGCTAAATATCATAGTGAAAAAGTTAATAACAATATTGCAGAATTAACAAATATTGAAAGATGTGAACAACAACAACAACAAGAAAATTATGATTTTCAACCAATTCAACCATATGATTTAATGGGGAGTGCATTAGAATTAGTTAAAGTTTTGAATGAATTAGTTAAAATTTTGGCAGAATCAAGTGATAAAGCTTTAGATGTTGTAATGGCGATTTTAGATTTGATTATTTTTGCTTTAACACATTTTGTTAGTTGGATTGAAATTTTTGATAAAGTTATGAAAGTTGGTGGTCCTGCTTTAGGTGATATTTTAACAAGAACTATTCAATATTTTACTGATGCTAGTGCATTATTTACAGAATTTGGAAGTCATTATCAAGATGGAAATTCAATAAATATTATTAATATTTTTTTAAATTTTAAAGGATTAATTCAAGATTTTTTAACTTTAACTAAACCAGTTGTTAGAGCTGATTATATTGATTTTTGTCCATTAGTTGAATTATTTACTACTACAGCAGTTGAAGTTAGAAGTTTAATCCCACCTATAATTACTGGATTATTACCAATTGCTAATATTTTAGTACCATTTGCAATTGTTTTTGTCATGAAATATTTACAATATGATGTTGCTGATGAATTAGATGCTTTTATGGCAGGTGATGATTATAAAAATTTATTACATGTTTTGGGAGAATATTTTAAAGAACAAAGTAATTTTAATTTAATGATTATTAAATATTTAGCTAAATTATATGATTTTTTTATTACAAGAATGTTAGGAAATGTTTTTGCATTATATGGATTACCAGTACCAGTAATTGTTTGGCCACAAAAACCTTTTGTAACTTGGAATATTTTTGATGAAACCCCACCAGCAGATAATTCTCCATGGTTTGAATTACCAAAAATTAATGGTCTTCAACCATTTGAAACTTTATTAATTGATAATTGTATAAAAGAATCATTAGAATATATACCAAATCATTTATCAATTATTTTCAAATTTAATCCTGGGAAATCTCCTAATAAACCTTTATTATCATTAACACCACAAGAAACTTGTTTACCAAATGGTTGTAAAATTATTGTACCAATGGAAGATATGGAATCTTATCAAGCAAATTTACAAATTTATAATTTACAATGTCAATCATTAATTTCAAATGAACATTTAAGAATTATTGATAATACTGCTGATTCAATTATTATGGGATTAATGAATGGTATATCAATTTTATCAATTTTTGAATCAAATGGTCATTTAATTGGTGATCATGAAAAAATTTCTGATTATACAATTAGAAAAATTCAAAATTTATTATTAGATAATAAAAATTATAATTTATCTGATGGGTATAAAATTCATTTATATTCACCAAGTATAAATGTTTTGACAATTTTTGATCATAATTTTAAATCAATTAATATTAGTAATGAATGTATTAAACCAGATAATGGAATTTTAGTTTTATTATTAAATGAAATGAATTCAAATGATATTATTTTTAATACAATTGAAAAATATTCTTTTAATAATAATTTAAATATTCAAAAAGAAATTAATAAATCATTATTAGGAGTTTCAGAAACTCCAAGTTTACTATTATTACCTGATGATTTTTCAACAAATGGTTTCCCTATTTATTCTTTAAAAGATAGTATTATTGTTAATAAAAATCAATTAGATAAAAATTCTAATGATATTTTTTTAAAAAAAATTGTTTATGGTTTAAAAATTTATTCAAGTTTTGTTAAAAATGATAATGTTAATTCTAGTTTAAGTAGTCAATTACCAATTATTAAATCAATAAGTAATAATAATAATAACTTAACTAGATTAAGTGGGTATAATGGATATGATAAGGTTGTTGGAATTGAAATTAATCAATTAGCTAAAGAAAGATTAAATGGTTGTCAAAAATTATCAGAAAATTTACGAAAACAATATCATCAAGATTTTTAATACCTAAATTTTAGTTATTTTTTGCTATTTATGAGTTTTTTTTTTTTTTTGTATAGCTATGTACTTTAGTTATTATTTATTAAATCAAGAATTTTATTTGTTCATTAGGACTATTTCATCAAAACATTGTAAATTAACTTAAGTAAATTTGGGACGATATTTTGATTTTGTTATGATATAGCAAATATTATATACATGAGATAAACTATATATATGGGGTGTTATATTTATAACCACGAGGTCTTCTATATTTGGTTATATCGATCCCCCAAATTTAAAACCCGTCTATTTTTACAATAGTAATCAACGGCCCAGCTAATCATAACTTCGAGTGGTAGATGACAATAAAGATATCGTAATTAACTAAGCTGCTACTAATAATAAGGCCTGCAGGAAAGTCGAGATCTAATGTTATTTCGATCGTTCGAATCAGGAGACGTTTTTATTCTTTATAACTCGATTCTTGAAATTTTATAAGTCAAATTTTGACGACTGATATCCTTTAAGTCAATCTATTATATATATGTTTATAGTATATTATTGAACGTATATGTCTTCGTATACGTCATTAATAATCTGTTCTCCATATCAACAAAGTTGAAATTGTTGGTTTTTGGTAGCTAGATACCAGGAATATATTTATCCTTGCTATAGATTAAAATATATATGTATATATACAGTACATACTTGTAGCAGGTACTTGTACAGTTTATACAATTCAAAGAACGTTATACGTACAAGTACAAGTATACATATATATATAATATATATATGGATCCTATCTTTACCCATCCCAGTGGTGATTATAGAGAATCCGGATCTCTCCAAATATTGATACACCAAGATAAGCAATCTTACACTTAACTAGTAGTCAAGTCCATTCTTTTTTGAACATCCTTTAAATTCATCACCTGATATGTAAACATGTAATGATCATTGCAAGATATTCTCTAAGATTGGATCCCTGAGATACACAGTTATGTTCTGGATATCATATATAGATACTTGTATACATATCGCTAACAGTATACACTTTATATTTACCACGATAAGATATTATATATATATCAAAATTTAAATTACCAATACTTCATTTTAAATTATTTGATAAACAGGATAAACAATCTTCATAAAAAAGATCTTTCTTACTACTGACTAGGTCAAATCCGGCGAATATTCTATCTCTTATCCATGATCGATATACCTATATATACGCTTCATTTAACTTTTGGTGACTGGTATCATCATATACATGTATACAGTATATTGCTAACTGGCTAGTAGGCAGTTATAAATAGCAGCTTGCAATATTACAGCTGTAATGTTGCAATGGTACCAGTAGCATTGCCCAGATATTTTTACTCCCTGAATTTCAAGGATAACCAACCCCGAACTGGTGTTACTACATATATATAGCTTGGTATATTATAATTATAATTAAGGTGCTCTCATCATCTTATAAATAGCCATGGTACACTATGTAGTATATAAAGATGTGTACCAGCGTGACTTGCCAGTAAACAAATAAACTAAAATACGAACGCGCGGCAACCTGAAACAAAAAAAAAAAAAAATTCATCACTCATTTATCACAGCAGGATCTGATATACCTGGTATCAAGTACAAGCTTGCTTAGGACCTTTGATTTTATCCTAAACCTCCCTAAGTTTACAATTTTCATACCGAACTATCAACAAAAAATCAAAAATTTGATTGGAGCGTTCTATAGTTGTACATAATGCATTAAACTGAGATTACTTTAAATCCAATAAGATTTGTATACACGGCTACATTCAGAATAATTATAAATGGTCCTGTACAAATTACAAAATTGATGCCGAAATGACGATGATGTTGGTGTTTGTGTAGTAAAATGGATGTTTCAAATTTATAGGAATGCCCTGCATGAAAAAAGAGCGCCATCTACTTTTTTTTTCTTTTATAACCCCAGCTTTAAATCATATAATAAGGCTCGATATTTCAATCTCAGTTTTGATCACTCGAGGCCCAGTGGTTATTTTAAACAATAATTCTATTTTATACATTTACAATTCGGTATTGATTTATTGTACCAGCTACAGTATAACATCATGATTATGGTTACTAAGGATTACAGTATTTCGAATCTGTTAGTGTACCAGGCTTGAAATCTTTATTGATCATCAGTGGCATAATACTAATACGATCGGCATCAAAAAGAAAAAAAAATGGATGATGATCAAATATGTATTAACTTTTTTTTGGAATTAAGGCGCAGATGATTTGATGACGTTTTTGTATACTGTATACACATGTCTGCAGTGTAGTGCATGCAGGACTAAATTTAAAAGGTATGGATGAACTTTTGGGCATGTATAAAAATTGATCACGATTCAATATCGACTTGATATATTTATATCCACACCCCAATATTTATAATACCAACTTCCAATAACTGAAGTTTATGTATAACTTATAGCATAACGAATTAAATTGCTGGGTTTAAACTAATATATATATATTATAATGCTATAGATTAGTAGTAAGGATATTAGTCCTAGGGTCGTTATATATATATTCAATCCATATACTACAGATAATTGATAGAAGTAGTCAAGAAGGTTTGTAAAAATTACACTTTTCTTATAAGAATTGTCTAAGACTTGATAATTAATAATTTAACTACAGTCGGACGCACAAATAGCTAAGTATAATTAATGTAGGTTAGTATGTTTGAACAGCTGCGAATGCTTGAACCTTTTTTTTTTTACTTCCACTTTATCCAATGATTTTAAAGCAGATTTATTATAAAATTTTAGATTCTAATTTAGGCGCCATTCGATAGTTTTGAAATGTTTACAGTTAAAGTTTTGCTTTAAATATATAGTTAATATTATTATAATAATATAATGTAATGTACAGTACCAAGTTACATATGTTATAGCTACAGTAGCTAGACCCGCGTAACTAGCCACAAACCAGCTCCTGATGTAAACTTCAAACTTATTATATAGATCTATAGATCTCTTTTTTGAATCTTTTAAAGATCGATTTATCCAGATCGAGCTTGAGTTATAATTACCTGGTAATCACAGTAAACCAGGAACATGTTACAAACTTATAGTCCAAGTATGTACCTCGAGACCAGAAAATGTTATTAGATATATAGGACTGTGACCTTTAAAACTGTTCCCGATATATTATCCTGGGATATTTATCCAGGATGATAGTTTACTCTTTTGAAACCAATCAATAACCATGGCATTCAAAGCATGATCACCTTCTTGACTCTTTGAATAGTTTTTTTATGGCTTCAATGGAAAAGCTTGGACCAATAATAATACATGGATTTGAAGCTTAGTAGTTTTGGTTAATTCTATTAATAATAATAATAAAAATAGGCACAAGGAACATCATGATGGATTATTAAAATATATACAGTGTAAATAAAATGCATGGTATGCAAAATGCAAGGTTAAAAATATAAAGGTATGAACCCATCCTCCTGGCACTGGTCGACAACATTTTTTTTTTTTTTTTTTTTCAAAGTGTTCCTTGTTTTCTTTAATTAAAATAATTACCCAAGTGATTCAAACCACCTGAATTCATCAACGTTCTTTCTTCTAAAAAAAAAAAAAAATCCCACTCCGCAAATCTCATTCTGGTAAAATCGTTGTATTGATTTTCATTTAAGGATAATCTGTGTCAAATAATTCTTATAAGCTTGTATAATCATTTTGTAGGCATACAAAGATTGATCAAACCTTCACTCAGTTTATCATAAAGTTTTTTTTAAGGAGTTTATTAGACCTTGTTTTTTTTTTTTGTCTCTCTATTAAAAATTTAAACTCTTTAAAAATTCCGAGTAAACTTTAGCATCGATACTTAAACTTTTGAACGAATGAAATGAGCATTTGATTTATTGTATGGTCTGGTACCAGGTATACGCAAAATTTTTTTTCTGTGATGTTTATTTATTTTTTTTTTTGTTAATTTTATAGTTTATTTTTTTTTTCCAGCGCGGAGGAGGAAAAGGAATAAGTCAGATCCAAGACACTCATGATCTAGATTTGCCATTAGAAAAAATTTCTCTATCATACCAGGGCAATATTCCGAATTCAGGTATACACTCTCCAAAAGTACAAAAAGTAAATAAAAAATATCCACAAACAGCTCATCTTGAATATATTATAAATATTTTCTATCATCCCCTAAAATCTTTTTTTTTCTTTCTTTCTTTGAAAAAAAAAAAAGAGAACTAGCTCTTATACTAGGGATTACTTGAATCTTTTTACTTTTCAACTGTTTTGTTAATGAGATAAATTGTGTATAATAATAAAATAGCGAGGATGAGATTACCGACGCATTATTATCATCACAACAACACCAATAATAATTGGAAAATTGATACATTATCTGATGATTTATTAGAAATAATTTTTGAATATACTTGTTTTGATAACCTAGAATTTTTATTAACAATTTTTAAAGTATGTTCAAAATGGAAAAATTTATTAATTACGAAAGATAGTTCAATAGTTAAAAAAATTGTTTTAAATTCTAATAGATTAATTAAACCATCAAATAAACAATATAATTATAAAAGATCATTTTTTGGTAAAGGAGAATGGATTAATTCAACATTAGATTATTTATTAATTTGTCAAACTTTAAATCCAAAAAAACCAATTATAATTAAAGATAATCATTTAAAACAACCAGAAGGTTATGATAAAATTCCATTAAAATTTGGACCAGTTGAACAAGTTTATTCACAAAATGGTAGAGAAATTTTAGGATTAATAAATAAAAATGATAATGATAAAGGAAAAATTTATTTAAAATATTTTGATCCAAAAGCAAATAATATTAAATCAACAAGAAATTTTTTAATTAAAAATGGTAGTGATTCTGCTTGTATATTAGATATTAATAATCGACAATTTGAATATATAAATTATTTACCAAAACCAAGTTTTAATATTAATAATAATGAAGAATTAAATGGATTAGAACTTGGAATTATTAGACCTGGTGAAATTAATGAAGAAAGAAAATGGTTTATTCCAAAAGAAGTTACATCTTGTGATAATTCATCATCATCATTAACAACTACAAGTACAAATTCTTCATCATCACCAAAAGAATCATTATTTTCAAGATCATCATCAACTTCTTCAGTTTATACCGATCCAATGGATTATGAAAGTTTACAAAATTTAAAATTAGATCAAGAAGTTGAAGAGCAAGAGGAGGAAGAAAAAATTAGATTAATTTCACCAAGATTAGATGATTTATTTATTATTAAAGAAAATCATAAAGATGAAATTTTAAAAATTATTAAAATTAATCAAAATGGTTTTCAATGGGAAATTAATAAAAAATTTCCAACTTATTCACAATTAATTACAAGACCTGGATTATCAATTTTTTTAATTATAACAAAAAAATTAATTTATGTATATGATTCTAATAATGGGAATTTATTAACTATAAAAACACATCATGTTAGTTCACCAATTAAAGATAATCAAGTTTTAATGGATCATGAACAAGATGGTCATTTTGGTAATTGGATGTTAACAGAAACTCATTTAATTTATTATCATAAATATGATAGAGCATTATTATCATGTTCATTAGAATTTTTTTTCAATGAATTTAAAGAATTATATTGGAATCATATTTTAACAATTGATGTTTCATGGTTAGGTAATAATTATGAAGAAATTTGGAAATTAATTGATTGTGATGATACAAATAGATTTATTATGTTAAGTTGTAATCAATTAAGTGGGTTAGGATTAATTATTATTGATTTATTTACAGGTGATGTTAATTCTTATGCTTTGGATTTAGAAGATTTAGATATGGTTAGAGCTATTAAATTTGAATCTGCTACTCATCATTATCAACAAAAACATTCAAATTATCATCATCATAATCATAATTCTAAAAATAGTAATTGTACTAAAAAATCAAATCGACCAAAAAGTATTCAAAATAGTAGAAGAAGATTAAATAATTGTCATGATGGAATGTGGGTTATTGATAAATTTGGTAAAGCAATTTATATTTCAACAAATCGTTTAACAATGGTTAAAAATGTTTATTGTAAATTAGGTTGTCAAGGTCCAATTGATTTAACTAATTTAGGTCCATGGATTGAAGCAGTTCAAAATGAACCAAAAGTTGGATTTTGGAAAAAGACAAAAGATAAAATTAATTCAAAACCATTGAAATTAAGGGGTTAATTAGCCTTTTTTTGATACTCTATATACTCTATTTATTATGTAATGTTTATTTATTTTTCTTCTCTATTAATATATTATGAATTTATGATCTATTTGATATATCCTAAGAATATTATATGACATTGTACTAGTATAATGTTTTAAGCCGTATGCGGCTTAAGTAATGCTGATTAAATAATTTTCATGCATGTATTCCATGGTTTAATAGAAAAAATGTTTCGGAAGTGCTGGGAGATTTCAAATGCGCGTTTTTTTTACAATTATATGTACTAGACAGTTTAGTACAATTATATTCTAAGCCCTGATAAAAGTGGTGCGATTCTTTCAAATATTCAAATCATTGTGATTGTACTGTCATTTTATTAGATACAATGTGGAATGCATGCGCTGAATAGTTGGAGCTTTTTGATCAATAGTTTAATGCAGGGAATGTATATATAGTTATAATGTATTGAAGAATTTGACTAATTGGTAAAAAGCCCTCAATAGTTCATTTATACTAAGTTACAAATTCAAAATTGTCGTAAAAAAATAAATAATAAAGCCTATAAAATACTTTAGCAGTTTTTTCTTCCCACTTGACAGCAACTTTTTCATTATTTAACAATTATATCATGAAATTCACACTATTAATTACATTTTTCATTTTACTTGTATCTGCTATTGATACATCAAATATTGGTTCTAATAATAATAACAACATTGAATTAGATACAAATAAACAACCAATAATAGAATTCGAAAAAACTAACGCTGATAATAATGATAAAGACGCAACCGTTAATGAAGATAATAATAAACAATCATTAACCGCCGGAAATTTTGATTCTAATAACGTAGATATTAATCCAGATTCTAAAAAGAATAAAGACCATTTAAAATTTAAATCAAGTTTACCAGGATTTATTTTCTCATATTTTATTATTTTTACTACATGTATTTGTTATACTCAAGATATTAAAGATTCAAATCCTTTTCAACAAGCAGTTATTTATTCATCTATATTATTTGGTTTAACTTTAGTAGCTGTTGCATTTTTTGGTGGATTAATTGGTATTATTTATGAATTATGTTGGCAAACTTGGGGTTCAATGGCAATTTGGATAAGTTTAATTGGTACTTGTTCTTGGGTTTATAAAGTTTATTTAGAATAATTAACTAAAGATATCCCTTATTTGATAACCAATTTTCAACATCTTTTGAATCTCTTTCAATCCATGATCTTCTTGAATTAATTCGATCTTTAACAATTAATAAAGAATTACCATAACCTTTTGTAATTTTATTTTTAAAAAAACTATCAAATTCTTTAATTTCTTCATCTGTATATAATCCACTACCACAAATTTGAACAATATTACCAAACATTCCAATTCCACCAGGGAAACTATTATATAATTGATCAAAATTTTTTGTAAACCATTCCCATAATAATTTACAACCATCAGAATCTGATCCAATTGATCCAATTGCTCTTGTAATATCTTGACTTCTAATTGTACCATCTAAACATTTTTCTAATAATTTTTTTCTTAAATTTAAATCTTTTGAATAACCAATTGAACTTAATGCATTATTTGAATCACCGGCTGATAATGATGAATTATTATAAATTCCAATTAATTTATCAAAAGTTTCATTACAACTATCAAATTTTGATTTTGCAAAAAAAATACTATTTCTTAAATTTGGATTAACTGATGATGGATTAAGTAAATAAGAATCAAATTTTTTTAATGCATCTTCTTTAAATCCTTCAATTTCTGTTGAAACACATGATCCATATAATAAAGATTTTAAATTTGTTGTTAATAAGTCATCATTTTCATTAATTGTTGTTCCAATTGTTTCACTAATTGGTTTAATTAAATCGGCTTGAAATTTTTTAATTGCTAATTGAATTTTTTTTGGTTCATTTTTCCATGCATTTCTTAATGTACCTAATTTTGATATCATAATTTCCCAAACATTATATTCTTTTTCTAATTTCCAATTTGATATAGTTTCTAAAAATGATGATGTTTGTTGATAACCTGATGATCCTAATTCTGCTAAATCAGCAATTAATCCAATACGATCTTGAACACTTAATAAACCATCAATACCTGCTTGACTTAATTTATTAATTCGTTCATTTGGATATTTAACTCTAAATAATCCAGTTTGATCTGCATTAATTTTATAAAATTCATTATCTAATTCAATAGAATCTTCTCTTGAATTTAACATATAATTGTTTATACCTTTTTTAGTTCTAATACCTAAATTAATTGGATAAATAGTTTGATCATCTTCTGGTTTAACATCACCAGTTTTTAAAAACCGATTTTGTTTAGCAATAATTTTATTTCCATCTTCATTAATTGTAACAATTGGGTAACCAATTTTTTGAGTCCAAGTACTCATAACTTTACTAACATCTTCATTACTAACTTCACTTAAACAATCCCATAAATCTTCAGTTTTTGCATTACCATAAGCATGTTTTTTTAAATAATTTGATACACCTTTAATAAAAATATCAGTTCCTAACCAATTTGCTGTCATTTTAATAACACTTGAACCTTTTGCATAACTAATAGAATCAAAAATTTGATTAATTTGATCAGCTCTTTCAATTGGTACTTCAATTGGATGAGAACTTCTTAATCCATCTAATCCTAAACATGCTTGTAAAGTATTACCAACATAACTTTCCCAAACTCTCCATTCTGGGAAAAAATGATTACAAGCATACCATGACATCCAAGTTGCAAAACCTTCATTTAACCATAATGATTCCCACCATTCCATTGTAGCATAATTACCAAACCATTGATGAGCAGCTTCATGAAATACAACTTCAGTAACTCTAATCTTTGTTGCAGCAGAATCTTTTAAAGGATCATATAAAATTGTTGCTACTCTATAAGTAATTAAACCCCAATTTTCCATTGCACCACATGCAAAATCATGAATTGCAACTAAATCCATTTTATCTAAAGGATATTTAACATCAAATTGTTCTTCATAAAATTTTAAAACTTTTGAAGTCATTTCTACAGCATATTCGCCATTATTTTCTAAACCTGGAGTAGTATAAACTCTAACAGGAACTCTAAAATCATTATTTTCAACATATGATAATTCACCAACAATATATGCAACTAAATAAGTTGACATTAAAGGAGTTTTATTAAAATTAGTTTGAATTAATCCATTATCTAATTTATTAGTGTTTTTAATTGAAGTATTTGATAATGAAGTTAAATTTGAATCATGAATTATTGAAATTTCAAATGTTGATTTTAATTCTGGTTCATCAAAACATGGGAAAGCTCTTCTTGCATCTGTTGGTGCAAATTGTGTTAATGCAACAATTTTGTCATTACCTTGATTATCTTTATGAATAGATCTATAAAATCCTGATAATTTATTATTTAATTCACCTTGAAATGTTATAGATAAAGTTACTTGTTGATTCTTTTGAATTTCATTTGAAAATTCATAGGTTGTTGTTTCTGTTTTTTCATTATAAGTTTGATTAATAAAAAATTCTCCTGAACTTATTTTAATATCATTAGTTTTTAAATCAATTGTATTTAATGATATAAATTTTGTATTTTCATTAACTTGTAATTTAATATCAACTGTACCATTAAAAATAAAGTTTTTTAAATCTGGTTGAATTGTTAGTTTATAATGTAATGGTGTGACATTTTTAGGTAAAACTAGTCTATTAGACATGATTTTGTGTTGATTAGAATTGTGATGTGATGAATGTTGTTTAATAATTAGATAATTAATGTTGAGCGTGTGTTTTTCGTATTGGTAAATAAAACACTCAGGGTATACTAATCGAGTCCTCCCAGCGTACAATTTTGTACAACTTACAGCGTAAGCCGTATACCACAAACGCAGGCTTAGCCTGGTACATAATATTCACGCTTGAAGACCCAAAGTCGGAGTATCGATCACACGCACGCAACCCGCATAATACAAAAGTCGATCTGGGTCGGATCTCCGTACTTCGACCCGGCATGCCGATTAAACAGCTTTTTCTTCTCCACCTTTTTTAACGTAGTTGTACATTTAAGCTTACAGTAGTACCAATCTGGTACTAAGCTTGTGGTGGAGATGTTCTCCAAACCTTATCGGAATCTGCGGCTACAACATTTCTAGAATCTCGTATTTTTAAAACTTAATCCCAAAAAAAATAGGTAAAAACATCAATTTTTACAAAATTATCCATAAATAGAATTTTGGGGGGAAAAAATGGGCAAATTACAATTCTAGCAGTCGAAACTTATCTCATGATCTTAAAGGAATGGATATAATGGCAAGGTGTATATATATGCATAGAATCAATTTGATTAACACAATATTATCGGAAGTAAATTTGTTCAAAATCTTTGAAACTTATCCGGTTTTACGTTTATGCACAATGATATTCAGTTGCTTATAACGGTTTTCTAATTGAGAAATAAATTTGATTAAAAATTTACAGGTCAAAATATTGGTGGATTTATGTATAAGATTTAATAATGTAAATATATCATGGTAGACTAGGTTATTGATGATAAACTTTACCTGGAGGTATACTATAGTAGTAGAATACCAGAGCTTGTTGCCAAGTTTATCTTAGAATTTCTTACCACCATATATACAAATGATACACCTAAGAATTTTGAAAAAAAAAAAAAACGAAAAATGCATTGATTGGATAATAAATATTGTTACTTAAAAAAAATTGTAAAAAGACAACAGCTTTTCTTAGTGATGGTGGGGTATCAAAAATTTAAATTCTTTAAACTTTTATGTAGATGTAGCATTAACAGTTTGCATCTCTTGAATAGTAAAATCAGTCTTTGTATCAACTAAAAAATATTCATTAATTTCAGTTCTATTAATTGGTACAAATGGTGCATTTGAATGTTTTGGATCACCAATTAGATTTTGAGTTTGTTCATTATTATTATTCTCATCATATAAATTCTCTAATCGATATGCAACTCTATTTAAAAATGATGTATAAACTTGTTTTTGTAAAATCAATTTTGCAATTAATACAAATGGTGTTGCTAATATCATTGTTAATACACATAATGGTACAAAAATAATTGCAAAAACTATTCTTCTCCATAATGGATGTTTAAAATTATCATTATTATTAGTATTGTTAGTAGTAGTATTGTTATTGTTGTTGTTTATCTGTTGAAAATGAACTTTTTTTTCATCATTTTCTATATTTGAAAAACTATTATTCCGACTTGATGGTGGTGATGGTGGGAAAGTATTAACAGTTGGTTTATTATGATGATCTTGATGATTATGATTATGATTATGTCCAGTTTTCTTGTTGTTCATCGATGATTGTAAATTCTTGTTGTTATAAGTAATTGATTCTTTAAATATTAAGAATATAACAATATATATCTTTGAATAAAGTATAAAAAGAAGAAAAAAAAACGATCGAAAAATATTATTTCTCTTATTATATCAAAGAGAGCAAAAAGGCATTCAAAAAATAATTCAATCAGCAAAGTTAAGAAAAAAAAAGGAGAAAAATATCGCAGTATATATATAGTAACAAAAAATTAGATCAAAAAAACAACCTCTATTATCAGAAGTTTTAAATAATATTTCGAAATCTATTTTCTTCTATCATCATTGTATTGGTTTTTTACGGATTATTATTATATTTTTTTCAGTTGAAAACCCTTTATTAAATTTAACTCTAAGTTTACTTTTTTTTTTTTTTCTTTTTTGTGTTTTTTTTTTTTTTTTTGGATTTTCTTTATTACTTAAAGCGGATGATTAAAAAATATATTTTTATGCTTGTCCAGGTTTTTTCTTTTGTACTGGCGTAAGTAAACAAGGCTGGGCATGTGTGGTGTGTGTGTGCTCAAGTACATTTTTAAAACATAACACAGCTGCTTGCAAGCCAGCTGCTGCACTGGGCCATGTTCCAATTGAATGATCCATATATGTTGACAAATAGATTTAAACTGATACCATCATTAGTAGTAGCAGGCTACTAAGTTGGCATATAACTGCGTACAACACTCTTATAATCATAGTTACTAAGTCAAATAGAACTATTAGACATTTTCGTAGTTCCAATTGATTAACCTATTACAAATGATATATAAGTCTAAATAATATTCAAGGTGTAAACTTCTAGGCTCAATCTATGCGCATGACATCTAACACTCTAGACCGTTTTTTTCTGTTGGATTATAATTAACAAACCAATAGGAAACAACGGAGCTTTGAAAGCTCTAGATAGCTGTTAATCTTTCAAATTATGAACGTTCATACAGCTAGCCAATGTTAATTATTAAGATTTTGGGTCAAGTCTATGGCAAATTATTCACTGATACATGTATTATAAATATCATATACAGGGTGTTACTAGTTAGCTATGGTTAAAAAAAAAGTTTGTTTGTATATATTTACAAATATTTTGATTCTTTCAATGTGGCAAAGCAGCTGAGACAATAGCATGATTACAGGTACACAACTTTTACACTTTTATATATAGTAAATAAGCACTAGTCTACTAGTAATATTATAGATAGCTATATTTAAATATTATTCAGCCATGTTTTTTTACTCCTTAATTTTAAACATTTTAAGCGAGTTTTAAATACTGTATAAGACCTTTAATGTTGAAGTGATATTTTGAATTATTTATTATAATCATAAGGGTTCAATGATAATTCATAAGAATATAATGTGCACTACAATTCGAATTTATCAGCTACTGGTAAACTATAGCTATTTTCGATAGATTACAATATGGATACAATTTACATGAATCCCTTAATTAATTATAATAAAATGTGATATCTGTGACCCACCATATGGCATTTTTTAGGAACACCCACCCTTTTGACAGGTTTTACTTTGATATAGTATACTAGTATAGTCTGCTGGTGTACACATGTTTGTATGATGCGCATGTTTACTATTTAGGAACCATGATAATTATAATAAATAAAATCAGATGGTCAATAGTTCTTAATAACAAAAGCATATAGACTTATAAGTTCATTCCAAACTTGTCTATCCACAGCACTCTGATATGCTATAGTATGTATACCAGCTGCCGTACAAGGTATTTACTATAGTAGCTATCAATGATATTAGAAATTTCTCAATTGTGGTTGATATATATACCTACTGTATATATATTATTAGTATACTTATAAAATCCTTGATGAGAATAAGCTAACTTAAAAAGGGTCAACTGGGCTTTAATTCCATCCAATCACTGCAATATTTCTTCTAATTTCATTAATTGACTTCTCGATAATTAATATATATTATACTGTATTTTTCATTGCAATGGCTCCAATCATGAAATTAGCCTAAGATTTAGATTTATATTAACTCAAAAAGAAGAAAAAAAATATTATACCATTGATTGCAACCAATATTAATGCTAAGTTTTCTTGGTCAACATGTACTTGCACACTCTTAATTAAGCACTTTTCCCCGTGAGATTCCGGAGACTTCAAATTACAAGATAAATCATATATTATCCTAATTAATTTAGTCTCAGCTAGCAGCTGGTATGCTGAGAATTTACGATTGATATATACATGCAAGCTGCATCGTAATGAACAACGAAATGCATGCATAAAAAAAAAACCGTTGAGTTTATGCTACACTTAGTATACTATAACCGTCTTTAATCCAAGCAGAGTCCACATATACAAACACTTATGGATCAATCCAGATATATCCATAATAGAAATTTTAAGAAACCGTTAATGGACTTCTCTATTAACAATGGTACCAGGTACACTTTAAAATTGTCAATTCTCGGATTAGGAATGCCTGAAAAAACCTGTCATAAAGAAAGCAATGACGATTTACAATGGATCCACTCAGGTATATTATCTATTATAGGACTCCACCATTCTGGTAAATTAAAAATTTCAAATAAGGAACGTTTAATAATACATACAACTGTAACCTTAATAGAAATTTTTTTCAAATACGAGGATCATACAATAAACAATTTCATTGTTTATTTGGTCTAAATTATATATATAATGAATTTCTTCAAAATTCTATCCCAGAACAAAGAATCGTGATGTTAATATCTTTACTGGCTTGAACTCACAATTTGTTAACAATTTATAATGTGTATACGATCATCATAAAACAATAATAACGCAATAATTAAGTAATATTATAATTAATGGAAAAAACAATATAATCAAATGTTATTCGACTTTTGGATATATATGAACAACACCTTAGTAACATCATAGGACGTCACTACTAATTATCATTACCAATTTAAATCAAAATAATTAAAATTAAGCTGACTATAGAGCTCTCAACAAAGAACAGTATCATTAATTAATTATAACATTAATTATAATTAAGCATCTTTAAGTGCCCACTATAAATAGATACATGTATATACCATTAATATTGACCACAATTAATTGCAAATAGCTATAGACTTCTACTATAGCTACTAGCTACATGTACAAGTACATAGTTGCTAGCTAACATATAGAATAATCTAACTATATATAATCTACATATAAATCTATTCGATTATAAATCTAAAATTACAGCACAATTATTAATCAAAAGTGATCAAATACTTAATATTATATGTCTCTTAGATATGGTACCATTAATCTTATTGTATAAAATATTTATAAAAATGGCATAGCCGCACTAGATAAATTTATCTATTGATCAGATGTACAAATTGTATAGCGCAGTGATTAGGCAGAATCACTATAATGTTTTAAACCGTTGAAAAATTTAATCTATAAAATCAGTACGATAGTTTACCAGTGTAGAAAGATTCGCCCCGATACCGACTCCGACCCCGACGTTCCTCCGCCTTTCAAGCGCCACTAACGCCTTAAGCACCAGTAAAAAATAAACCTTCGAAAAAAAAAAAAATTTTTGATCCCAAAAAAAAAAATCTGCCGCCACAGAACCAACCAAACTTTTTTTTTTCTATTTTTCATTCATCAAGAAAATCACTAACCAAAACCACTCCACTAACAACCAAATATATTTATAATATATATACACCAAGATGAGTAGTTCATCACAACAATCACAAAGTTTCAGTGTTCCTGAAATTTCACAATTACCAACACAATCAGATCAATCACAACAATTTCCAAATCCATCACAATATACACAACCAACACAACCACAACAACAACAACAACAACAAATTAGTACAGCTGAACAAATTTTTAATAAAGTTGAAAGTGTTGTTTCAGAACATCCAATTTTAGCAGCTGTTGGTGCATTATCATCATTTATTATTGTTAAATCATTATTAAAAAAACCAGGTCCAGGTCCAGGTGGTAAACAATATTATACTGGTGGATTTGATCCAAAAATGAATGCAAAAGAAGCATTATTAATTTTAAATTTAAGAGAATCTACTTTAACTAAAGCAAAACTAAAAGATACCCATAGAAGAATTATGTTATTAAATCATCCTGATAGAGGTGGTTCTGCTTATATGGCAA
>JAJLUL010000008.1:241782-279358 GCA_030564325.1 Blastobotrys capitulatus
AAAAAAAAAAAAAAAAATGTAATAACTATTTATTAGTTGCAATTGAAACTACATCACCTTCAGCTACTTTATGAGATAATCCACATTTTTGAGGACTATGTTTTGCTGATACACCCCATACCAATGCATATTTAAATTTATTTTTAAATTCTCGATGAATTGAATCACAAATATCTTCAATTGTATTATGACTTGCTCTAACAACCATTGGATCACTAAAATCAGGATTAATACCTTTTTTCTTTGTATAAATTCTAATTAAAGCTAAATCAGCCCAAATTCTTTCTTTTAAATCATCTAAACCTAAACCCATATTAACAGAAATAACAGTTGAATTTGGTTGTCTTGCTAATTTATCAGTTTCTTCTAATGATACAGCATCAATTTTATTATAAACATATAAACATGGAATATAAGATCGATGATCTGCATGAATAACATCAATAAAATCATCAACTGTAACAGAATCATCTCTAATTAAAACATCAGCATTATGAATTTTATATTCTTTTAAAATATTAAAAACCATTTTTTCATCTAAATATTTTGGTGGTGACATTGAATTAAATTTAACTCCACCAGTTTTTTTAATTTTAAAACTAATATTTGGTGGTTGTTTATTTAATCTAATACCAACTGCTTCTAATTCTTTTTCTAAAATTTTTCTTTGATCTTCTGGTTTTGTTGCATCTAAAATCATCATAATTAAATCTGCTGTTTTTGCAGTACTAATAACTTGTCTACCTCTACCTTTACCTTGTGATGCATTTTCAATAATCCCTGGTAAATCAACTAATTGAATAACTGAACCATATATTTCTAATCTACCAGCAACACTCTGAAGTGTTGTAAAAGCATAATCTGCTGCTTCTGATTTGGTATTTGTAATTTTTGATAATAAAGAACTTTTACCAACTGATGGGAAACCAATTAATGCAACTCTTGCATCTCCTGATTTTTGAACTTCAAATCCTTGAGCTGTTGATCCACTTGAACCTGGTGGTGGTTCTAATAATTGTTGTCTATATCTTGCTAATTTCCCTTTTAATAACCCAATATGATATTCTGTGGCTTTATTTTTTTGGGTTCTAGCCATTTCATCTTGAATTTGTTGAATTTTTTCTGTAATACTAACCATTTTGGACTCTTTTTTGAGGTGGTGGGGGGTTTGGTTAGCTTTTGATTATGCGTGGAGTAAAAATTTGAAAAAAAACTGATGTTGAAATTTTGTCGTCTATTTTTTTTTGGTGCACTAAAAAAAAAAGGGTTGGGACGTTCAAGTACTGGTAATTTTGGTCCAGCCGCACTTTAGGCGTACTTTTTAATATTATTATTAATTAATGCACTTTATGAAGAGTTAATGATAGATTGTTAATTGTTTGGTGGTGTTGATTAAGTCAATTATTAAGATCCAGGATATACCAGCTGTTATAGATATAGGTATAATTATATATGATTTATGATCAATTTACTGTCAGTTTTATTCGCTAGCTAATTAATTATATTTAAGCTAAAAGTTTGCAATGGTGAATATTTTACCTGTAATTTCGTAAAGTCATAAATATATAAAATGAAGTGTGTAATTTTGAGTAGTCCTCTTCAAGATCGTGATAACTTTTGCTAGTTATATAATAGAAATGATCAATTATATAAATTTGATAATATATAAAAAATAAACAAGCCGCACGATAATCGTTTAAGCTGCACGGCTAATTTTTGAAAATTACAAGACATAAAATTTCCATCACTACTTTTTTTTTTTCTTCATCACAACAACCAAAAAATACATATACTAAACTAAAATGACAATAATTACATTAGAAACAACTGCAGGAGAAATTAAAGTTGAATTATATACCAAACATGCACCAAAAACATGTGAAAATTTCAAAAAATTAGCATCAAAAGGTTATTATAATAATACAATTTTTCATCGAATTATTTCAAATTTTATGATTCAAGGTGGTGATCCAACAGGTACTGGTAGAGGAGGAGAATCAATTTATGAAAATGGAAAATTTGAAGATGAAATATCAAATGATTTAAAACATACAGGAGCAGGAATTTTATCAATGGCAAATTCAGGTCCAAATACAAATGGTAGTCAATTTTTTATAACTTTAGCACCTACACCATGGTTAGATGGTAAACATACAATTTTCGGCCGGGTAACTAATGGGATGAAAATTGTTAAAAAAATTGGTAATGTAAAAGTTGATTCGGATGACCGACCGATTCAAGAAATTAAAAT
This sequence comes from Blastobotrys capitulatus, assembly GCA_030564325.1. Lineage (NCBI taxonomy): Eukaryota > Fungi > Ascomycota > Dipodascomycetes > Dipodascales > Trichomonascaceae > Blastobotrys > Blastobotrys capitulatus. The sequence continues at coordinate 244,034 of JAJLUL010000008.1, forward strand.
CTTGAAAGCTTTTGAAGATTTATAATCACTTCAGACTACTTTTAAACAAATTATTTTACAATAAATCATGGCACGTTTTAGTGGGTTACAACGAGATGGTATGTTATAACAATATCCAATAAGAAATTAAAAAGATTGAATTGCTAACATATTTTTCCAAGTAATCAAATTATATCGACAAAGTATTCGACAAGTTTATAAAAAACCAAAAGAAAATCAACCAAATTTTTTAAAATTTGTTAGAAAAGAATTTGACCGATTTTCGCATTTATCAAAACGAGATTTTTCAACTATTGAATTTGCACTTCGTAAAGGTAGACGTACTTTGGAAACTTATTCTGATCCTAGTGTTCTAAATATTACTGTATAGTTTATGTTTTATAGAAAAAACGATTTTAATGCATTTTTGTTATTTATTTATTAAAAAGTTATATAATTAATCCTTTCTAAAATTTTTTCTCAAGTCATTGATTCCGGATAGTTACCAGTAGCAGGTACCAGGTAGCAGAGATAATGTGATGACTCGATGGATCGTTTCGAATTTTATTGGTACATAAGAGGTGTGGTATAGACTAACACTACATTAACATTGCTTGTAATAAAATTGCTTGGGATTGATTAATTTTCAAATTTTTAATGCACAAAAAGGAGGAGAGCCGAAAAGGTCCCAAGAACTTATCAACTAAATTGGCCCAATAATATTATATTATATACTATTGACCTGTGCAAATTATATTAATTCACTGAGTAAACAAGTCGATCCATTTGTCCGTTTTCACCGTTTCAATGGAAATTTTCAAAATTTTGCTGCATGCTCTGATCAAACTCCTACCATTTTCACTTTCAAAAGAAGTTTTTTTTTCTTTTCACACACGAAAAACGCCCGAGGTTTACCCGGGAGAGCCGCATTTCGGCTGTCAATGGTCAATAAATATCATAAATGGGGGATCAATTATATTCAACCAGGAAAAATTATTAGCCATCTTATAATCGGCCGGTCGACCATCGTCTGCACTGCAAGCACTGCAAGAAAAAATATGGGGTAAATATGCCTAAAGTAATTCCAGGTTATTCCTTATAATTAGAGCTGGTACATTGCTAATCATAGTACCAGTACGTACTACAGTGGTACCTAAAAAAAACCGAGTTGATTACAATAAACCTGGAGTCAAGTCTTACAGTAGTAGTTACAAAATTTTTCATTTCAGATTTTCCATTTTCAAATCTCTAGCGGTTTTGACCGAGGCGAAACAAGACTTTTTAAGCTTAAAAACCCACTATATGAAATTTTCTAATTTTCCATCTACCACACCCAGACAATACTGAAACTCCAATGACGATTTACATAATTTTCCATTAAGATTATTTTAAATTATATAAATATTTACCTTCATCCCCCTTTACAATATCAAAACTCTAAAAAAAACATTTTTTTCTTTTTCACTATACAACAAACATAATATATTCATAATGAGCGATTCAGCAGAAATTACAGAATCAGTTAAAGAAAATCCAATTTGGGGTCAAACTAAATCATTTTTAGCTGGTGGATTTGGTGGTATTTGTGCAGTTTTAGTTGGTCACCCATTTGATTTAGTTAAAGTTAGATTACAAACTTCAAGTCAATATAATGGGATGTTAGATGTTGTTAAAAAAACTTTAGCTCATGATGGTGCAAAAGGTTTATATAGAGGTGTTGCAGCACCATTAGTTGGTGTTACACCAATGTTTGCAATTTCATTTTGGGGTTATGATTTAGGTCAAAGAATTGTTAGTAGTATTAGTGATGTTAAAGGTGGTACAATGACAATTGGACAAATTTCAGCAGCAGGGTTTTTATCAGCTATTCCAACTACAGCAGTTGCAGCACCATTTGAAAGAGTTAAAGTTATTTTACAATTACAAGGTCAAGGTAAAGCACCAGCAGAAGGTGGTAAACAATTTAATGGTGCATTAGATGTTGTTAAACATTTATATAAAACTGGTGGTATTAAATCAGTTATGAAAGGTTCAACTGCTACTTTAGCAAGAGATGGTCCAGGTTCTGCATTATATTTTGCAACTTATGAATATTTAAAACGTTCATTAACTCCAGAAGGTACTTCAATGTCATTAGGTGCTATTGTTGTTGCTGGTGGTATGGCTGGTACTGCAATGTGGATTCCAGTTTTCCCAATTGATACTATTAAATCTAATTTACAAATGTCTGAAACTCCACAATCTATTAGTCAAGTTACTAAAAAAATTTATGCAAAAGGTGGTATTAAAGGATTTTTCCCAGGTATTGGTCCTGCATTATTAAGATCATTCCCTGCAAATGCTGCTACTTTCTTGGGTGTTGAATTAGCTCATAAATTCTTCACTACAATGAATTTGTAATTATTATAACTTATTTATATAGAACTTATTTATGATGATGATGATGAATAAAATTTGTTAAAATCTAATCGAACACCTAAAAATCTCATTTCACTATCATCTTGTTTTGATAATTCTTTAACTAATCTTGTAACACATTTTTCAAATTGTAATTTAATTGTTAAAATTCTTTCAACAATTGTATCAAATCTTGTTTTTAATGTATCATTATCATTATTAACTTCTAATCTAACAAATGTATCATATAATCCATCAATTGATTCTCTAAAATTTAACATCATTTTTAAAATTTCATGTAAATCACCCATTAAATTTTTCCCACCTCCTAATAAACCTTTATGAACAATTTGTGATAAATATTGTTGATGAGCTTTTATAATTTCATCAACTGTTAATGGTACATCATTTTGACATAATTTTCTTTGTAAATCTGTCCATGCCATTTCAACAACTTCATAATTAATATAATATTGCATTTCACATATAAAATGCATCATTTCTTGATAAACAATTCGAACTTGATGCCATTTATTATCATTTGAATTTTTTTTATAATTTCGATGTCCTGTTGCTAATCTTCTCCATCCAACATATAATGAATAACTAACTCTTTTAATTCTCCATAAAAAATTAAATACTCTTAAATATTCTGTCATTGAATTTTTATTTAATATTACAACATCTAATGGTGCTTCAACTCTATAATCTAATGTAAAAACATCCCATCCAATATCTCCATGACCTAATTCTAACATTCTTGCATCTAATGATCCTAATACTTGAGAATTATCAAATTGTGCATTTGAACCTCTAATTGCTGTTTCTAATGTTGAAGTTAAATGATGTCTTAATAATCTATTTGCTGGTTTATCTAAAATTGGTGCTACTGTTTCAACTAATACTTGAACAAAATCTCCTTTACCTAACATTAAATAATCTTTTAATCCTTGTAAATGTAAATCTAATAAAAATTTTTCTCTTAAAATATAATTTAATCTTTCAACAACTTCTGAATAACCTTCTTTCATTATAATTTCCAAATCATTATAATTTTTTATTGGATTTTCATTTTTATTTTCTCCTCTTCTTTTATCAACCCATGCTGCATCATCACAAGCAGTTCTTAAAAAATATAATGTTTTACCAATTTCCAATACTTTTTTTGCAATTTTATCATTCATATAATTTGGTATTTTATTATCATCAATATTAAATCTACCTTCCCATGATGATTTTGAATCTTGAATTTTTACAAAAAATTCATCATGAGGATCTATTAAATTACCACTACTAATCCATTCATCTAAAATTTCATAAAATGGTTGTGATAATTTATTTAATAATTTTTTTGAAAAATTTGATATAAAATCATCTCCATTATAAGAATAAGAATATAATATACTTAAAATTTGTCCACCAACATTTTTTTCATTTTCTTTAACAATTGAATATAATAATCTTAATCCTAATGTTGATTCTTGTAATAATACAACACATCTTCTTAATGTAATTCTTAATTCTATTCCACTACCTCCCATTGATTCTTGTCGTCTAACTTGATTTTCAACAATTCCAATTAATGATAAATATTGTTGTAATTCTTCTTGTATTGCACTATTTAAACTTTGTTTAACTAATCCAATATTATTTTTATTATTATTTGTTGTTGTTGTTTGTTCATTTAAAAATCTATATAATAATGCAGGTTCTAATAATTGATTTAATAATCCAATTAATGGGAATGGTATTGATTGTGGTAAATCTAATTTTATTTTATTTTCATGCCATATATATTGACTAGTTTTTAATCCTTGTAATGTATAAGGTAAATCTTTTAATAAATCATTATTTGATGGTTGTTGTAATGAATGTAATTGTTTTATTATATCTCCAATACTCATAAATTCTTTAAATTCTTGTGCTTGTTGATGAAATTGTTCATTTATGTTATATTGTTGATTATAATGATCTAATTTTGATGGTGATAATTTATTTATATTATTAATATTATTAATATTCATATGATTCATTTGATTTGTTATATCATTTTCTTTATTATTATTATTATTCATAAATTGTAAAAAATATACCATCTCTGCTGGTCTTCTTAATACTCCTTCATCTTGTAAATCAGCTAATCTATTTATCAGATTTGCAAATTTAGTTCCATTATTATTATCCACTATGTTTGTTAGCATAAGTAATTTTTTCTAATACTTACAATCTTTAAAAATTATATTTGATATATGTTCCAAATCGGAATAATCTCTAGTTTCTGATGCTTGTTGTGTATCAACCAAAACATCCCAGCAATTTTGAATTAACTCATCTGAACTATTGGGTGATAATGATGTAACTAATCTTGATAATAAATCATATATTTTCTGTTCATCCATATTCTAGTATTTTTTTTGACGTGTTGAACAAATTGTTTGGGAATAAAAATTTCTACTTTATTTACTTTTACTAAAATCGATACCCCCCGCGGCACGCGTTTTACTAGAAGTTTACGTTTACTAACTGAAATGCATAAATAATCTATTAAAACTAGTTTAACTATCTAATGATAAACTTTCAATTTCTTGAGAAAAAAAATCATCATCTTTATCATCTTTATCCTTATCATAACGTTCATTATAAAATTGTATCAAAGCTCTTAATGCCATTTCTTGAGAATCTGCATCATCAATTTCTGCAACTATATCACCTCCAACTAACCAATCATCTCTTAATTTTGTTTTACAATTTAAATAAATTGCACTAATAATATCCATATTATTATTTTTCCATCTTCTTCTATCAGATAATGGGAATTGTTCTTTAAAAATACTCAAAACTGTTGACCATAAATCTTTTTGATAAATTGATAAAGATTTTCTTAATGTTGTCATTGGTAAATCATATAATATCATTATTCTTCTTGTTTTATTTTTAACAATTTTTCTTAAAATTTTCATATAATTAATTATTGTAAATAAATATCTTGAATTATAATGATCAACTGGTCCCCCCATATTTGGAATATTTTCTAATGGTGGTTGTAACTCTTCAATACATGTTATACCATAATCATTATTATTTGCAAAATCACTTAATAATTGACATTGTTTAAAAAATGTTAATGAACTATCACCTGGTATTAAAATTGATTTTTCTGTCAAATCATGAAAATATAATAATTTATAAATTACCAAATAATATCTTGAATCAAATAATATTGATGAAAAATATTCAAATTTTAATATATGTGATATTTTAAACCATTTTAATAATAATATTAAAATTCCTGATATAACTTTTAAATGAATTTCATTTGATCTTAATGTTATTGGATCTTCATCAAAATTATTAAATCCAATTGAACTTAATAATACATTTAATAAAACATTAACAAAAGAATTTAATTTTTCATGATGATTTGAATAAAAAATTTCAATTCTATTTAAAATTTTTTGTTCACTTTTATTTTCTTCATTATTATTTTTATTAAAATTATAATCATTAATCCAACCACGTTCTTTTTTCATAAATTCTTCTCTAATTTGCCACATTTGTAAAGTTGAAGGAGTCATTTTAACTCTTGATGCAAATAATTCCCCTGCTTCTATAATACTTTCAGGTACTTGATCATCATTTGGATATAAAAATGGAAAAGATTGATTTGTCATAAATACTGATTTTCTAACTTTATGACCTGCTGCAATATATGGTGAACTTGGAGGTGATGGTGCAGGTGTTGCAATATGAGCAGTTCTTACTGGTAATGTTGCATTTGAACTATGTGTATGATTTGGTCTTGCTTTTTCAACATAATGAGTTAATGAATTATTATTATCTAAATTTGTTGGAAACATTGATGGTGGTGGAATATAAGTTGGGTATCTTGATATTAAATCTTCTCTAAATGCATGATAATCTAATGGTGATGCTGTAATTTCATCTTCTTTAGTTAAATTTTCTGATGGTAAATTATTAATTTCTCTACAATATTTTTTAACTGTTGATAATTTTGTTGAATCTCCAAATATACATAATATTGTTTTCCAAATTATTAATAACATATGTTTAACTGGTAATTGTCCATTAACTGACCATCTTAATCTTCCTAATGATTCAATCATATAACCTAAAATATCTAAAGAATTTAATAAATTTGCAAATTCATTATTATTTTTTAATGATTCAATCATAAAATATAATATTGTTAAACAATAATATAATTCATTATCTAATTTATTTAAATCAATTTTTTCATCAATTGATTCAGTTATATCTTTTGGACATCTTGAATTAATTAATAATTGACTTTTTGAATAAATTTTTTCAAATACTTGATTTTTCCATAATAATCTACAATTTTCAATAATTTGAGTTTCATGATCATTAACATTTTTTGATTCTCCAAATGTTCCTAATGCAATATAATAAATAATCATTAATGATTTGATTCGTTTGTTATAATCTTTATTATCAATATTTTTTAAATGTTTTAATAAATAATCTATTTTAATATCAGCAATAGATATTCTCCATTCTTGTTTTTTGGGACTATTTTGATGATTTTTTAAAAAAGTTTGATTAAATTGTTTTTTCGCGTCTTTTAATATTGTATCATTTTCATCCAGATCAAACCATTCATTTAATTCAAAATTAAATTGTTCATAATCTTGATATTCATAATCAAATTCTTCAAGCTATATGTTTTATTAGTATATTCCAAATTCTTAAATTACTTACCATTCTATATTCACCACGATTTGTTTCTTCTGCTCTTTGACGTTTTCGATTTGGTATATTTACATCATCAGCTTTTTTTAAAACTGATTCATCATCATCAACAACTACATCACTATCATTATTTGTATAGTTATTAACATTATTATTAGTATTAGTATTAGTATTCGCGTCATCTCCTTCAGGAAATTGAACAAATACGACTGCTGATTCATCATCTTCTAGTGTTGGTTGTTTTCCTGCTAGTTGAGGAGATGCTTCAAATGATTGTGATTTCGGTGATGATGCTGATGGTAAGCCAGTATCAATTATACTGGCTTCGTCCATTATTTTTGTTTTATTCGTAGTAGTTTTTGATAATCAAAAAAAATGTTGTTTATTTCAAACTTTTTACAAATTTTGGGCGTGTAAAATTATAGTAAGTCAAAAAAAAAAAGCTTCGAAATCGGTCGGTTGGTCGGTGGTGGGAATTTATATGCTAAATGAGAAGCTTTTAAAAAGCTTGAGTTAATTTGCTTGGGTTGATTAGAGCACAAGGCTGAAAAAAAAAAAATTCATCAAAAATAAACAAACATGTCTCTGTTTCGGTGGAGATTGTAATTTAGTATAATGATACTTTGAACTCTGATCAATTGGTTAGTATATGATCAATCAAGTAATTAATTTAGAAGGTTATTCTCTATAGTTATAAGGTTTGAAGTTATTGAAGATTTATTCTACCTAGACCAGCTGTTAAACTATCATAATAGGTCTATATATATACAGTTGGTCCGCTGCAGCTGAACTTTAAACTTCCAATATGACATGAAATTTTTAGTGTAGGCTGTACCCAAGGTTGATTGTTAATCTTGAGCATTGGTTAATGATTAATGTTACTGGTACCTTTTAACAGTCAAGTTAAAGGTCATAAGCCCCACGTCTATGTCTCGCGCGGCTTTTACACACACGCACTGCAAGATCAAGCAGGAACAACAACAATCAATGATGTACCACAACTCATTATATCAGTTATTATAAAAAAATTTGTGAGAAATGCTTTTAATCAAGTAACTATACAACTTTATTCGAGGATTTACTTTAAATATTGTCCCTTCTAGAGCTCAACATGGAACCTTAATTTGGTCCTTGATCAGTAAGATCTACTAGATCTTGTAGCCCCGTTAACAAAGCATAAAAAATACTACTGTATTAGGTACTCATGCAGATTAATTCCCAACTAACAAAACTTATCAATTTTTTTCATCACCAATTTTTTTTTTTTTTTCGAATTTTTTTCATCACCACAGAGAAAGAAGAAAAAAAAACACCAAGTGTTCCTAATCCCAGCACAAGGTATTATTTTTTTTTTTTTTTTTCGATAACTTTCAAAAGTAAAAAATAATACCATTATTAACTAATAAAAAGGGGGATTGAATACATTCCAATATCTAATATAATAAAATGAATTCTTTAGATTGGTCGATTGGGTTGAAGTATGTAGTAAAATAAAAAAAGAAGACAAGAACAATTAATACTAACACAAAGATTAATAGGGTCAAAGTTACAACAATTTTGGATAAAACATTCCAAGGTAAAGTATATGCATTTGACCAAATTACAAATACATTAGCTTTAGAATTAGAAGGTGGGAATTTTAAATTATTTAAATCAACATTTATTAAAGATATTATAATTACAGAAAAAAAAAAAACTAACAATAATAATAATAATAATCAACAATCTTTTCATCAAGTTCAACCAACAATTGGACCAATTTCTATTTCTAATTTAAAGAAACGTGAGAAATTAGGTTTAGATAATGAAAAGAAAATTTATACTTCAAAAGGTGTTGGTGTAAGTTCAGAAGCTCAATTAATTTATGATTCACTTGCAAAAACGTTACCTTGTCGATGGAATGGTTTAAATATTATTGTTATGGATGAAATTAGTGTTAGTCCACCTTATACTAAAGAATCTTGTAAAGTTATTCATGGTGATAATAAAAAAGCATTAGCAATGGTTCAACAAAATATTGAAAATACATTGCAAAGATTAGGAACTGAAGTTAAAGGTGGTTGATGATTTTGTTCGTCTGATTTTAAAAATGATAAAAAATGATGAATTAACAATATATAAAAGAACGATGTAGTGATGAATAATTTATTATGAACAAAAGAATACAAAACATTAGTAGAACATTTGGGGTTAGTAAAAATAAAGTCGTTAGTAGTTAGTTATTATCGTGATTATAAAATCAATATTTTTAGAATAAATTTTGATGAGTTTCTAAAAAATGAGAATTGCGTCGAAATTCACTTGTAAAATTTAAATTACAAATACTACAAACACAATATCTTTGAGTAGGTTCTGTGTATGCTTGAGTCTTTTGTGAAGTTTGTTGAGTTGGTGGTGGTGGTGATGAAGAAGATGATGATGCAAAAGTTGGTGGTGATTGTATTGAAGGTGGTGAATGAAACTGTTGAGGTGGTGAATATGTATTAGCTAACATTATTATACAATATTTTTAATTTTTATAGTTTGATAATTTGAGGCAGTTGCAATGGTATATTAAACAATAATAGAAAAATAGAAAAGCAGGAAAGAATAAAAAGGTTTGAGGATAACCACCAGTATTTATATTAATTAATGATTCTATATACAATATACTTAATATACTGTATATTTGAGGTGTTTATTTTAGGGGTGGAATGATTAAAAAAAATACGAATAGAAAAAAGCAATAGATTAAAAATCTTACTATGTTTTATTTTGATTCACAAGGTTAAGGTAAAAAAAAAACAATCATAGCCTATAGCCTCATTACATATGATAAAAAAAATAGGTCAGGCAGGTTGTTGTAAATATTTTGTGTTTCATAATTTTGGATTTTTTTTAGATATGAACATCTATCTATCATCTAATCACGCTTTGAGTTACCACTTACTTGCCATCATGACATGCGTGACTATCAAAAAGATCTATATATCACCTAATTAATAAAAAAAAAAAACCTTGGCCAAATCCAAATCTGATGATTAAAAATTTGTTTTTATTTTTTTTGTTTTTTCTATTTTGACAGGCAGGCTAGCTAATGGAAGAATGACATAAGATTACTAAAAGCAGCCACCTTGCTTTATTTATATTATCTATAGTAACTACATTTAAATATTACTTGGGTTGTTCTATAAAAATTCTCCAGAATGGTGGTAATATTTTTTGTAAATGTTTGCTTGTAGATAGAGTGGATAAACTCGGGGTGATAAACATGATCAAAACAAAAATCAAAAATATATTGATCTGAGTTTACTTTTGCTATCATTCATTAATCATTATCAATACAAGTTAATGGATTTAACAATAATCTAAAATATATATCGATGTTGTCATAGATATCTATTTCTTTATTATGATCTTAAGATATAGTACAACTGTACGTATCCGGATACATCTGATGTATCAAAATTGATTCAAATATTTCTATATTTAAAACTTTAAAAAAGTTCCCCTCTAATTCGGATGAAACTGGCCCAGGATCTTCCCCCATTAAAACAGTTAAATTACTTTGATTTATTAGAGTATTAATATATCTATACTATTAGCTCTAGATAGATGAAATGAATTTATTAATAAAAACTAAACAAATAAGGGCTAATGATTATTAAAAGAAAAAACGGATTAAATAGGTTATTTAGAAGGACAAAAAAGGAAATAAAATATATATGCGTAATTTTTCGTTTCCTAAAACCTGAAACTTTCATGTCTTTACTGATATATAATCTGACCAATTTGTTTTGACTACAATAAAAAAGTTGTTATTAATTCTTCGGTTAATAATTATGAATTATCAATCGCTATGTTGATACACGAAAACTTTATTTATAATGCTTTTGTAATGGTTTAAATAAAACAACCCCATTTATAAGAAATTATTTATTATATCAAATTGATTAACTTGATAATACATTCTCATCTCAACTTTTTGATTGGTATGTACAAATTGTAGAAATTATAAGGGCTATTATATTTTTCGTGATGCTGCTTTTCAACAAAATGTCAAATATACTACTGTGTATATTGCATTTTTGCATTTTGCTTTACTCCACAATACTATCTATAGGTGTAGCAAGGTCAAGACTTTGTTATAGTACTTTAAATGTGATTCACGGCTTCTTAAAATCTTTTTAAAGAGATGGAAGATATATTATGCATTATACATGCATGCACAATCATCTGATGCACATGTCTCTATATACATAATGAACTGAGAGCCTTAGAGGCTAAACCAACCGGGAATTAATCAAAAAAAAAAAAAAAGACTTTGATGAGGTATAATCTGTTTCAATTTAATGTATCCATTCGAACCATAATATCTTGAATAGACATCCAGGATGTCTATTACTTTGTGTATAATTCGGTAACAATATCATATGGGGATTGAAAGAAAGATCGATTGAATTACATCATTTTGAAAAATTTAAAGTTTATAAATAACCACAATAATCTTATTCATATGATTAGTACATTATTATGATTCTGAATATAAGTGGCTTTATAGGTGAATCAGGTTCAGGTCGACTTTTCTTGGTATGTCATACCACTACTGGACATGTTCATGAGATTTTTTTTAAAAATAATTTTTATAGATGTGGAGGAGGTGAAATTTTAGAAGTAATATATAATGGGATATTATAGATTTAAAAATAGATTAACTATATTAATACCAGGTATTATAGTGCTAACATTTTATATGTGTGTGTTATATATAGAAACAAGGTAAAAAAAACAGTTCTGTGATGAGGTTTAAAGCTGGGTTTTATAGTTGAGGTCTATAGCGCTATATTCCAGGTAGGTTATCTAAGCTTACAATAGTTATTATCCTCACTTATTATATATGCTCACTCACGGTAGCTAAGCTAAGCTAATAGGTATCAGTGCACATGCATGTTCTAGAGCCCTCTCTAGCTTTAAATTTATTTATATTTGACTGAAACACTGTAAATATTTCACGGCTGATTTTTTAGCCGTTTCATTGTACTAGTTGAAACTATAAAAAAATTCAACGATATGATATCAATATATTTCTTATGGCTAGGAAATTTTTAATATATTAAGTATAATTAAGCTATTACCTGTATATGGTTACATAGATTACCTTTATATTTTGGTGTCAGTAAATGATAGATCTATTAATAGATTTATTAGAGGTTGATACTCTAAGTGTTTGTGAATACTTTTGTAGGTATCTGTACTAGTTAAATATTCACAGGCCTACTAGTATGTATATAACAGTAAAAATTTAAGCTAGGTAAAATAGGTGTGACTTTTGCCCACAATATTCTTAGCTTAACACACCTTATAAAACTAAAAAACTATAAGCTTGAAGAAGCTGTTTTCAGACTAATCCACTATAGTACTCATTATAATTGCTTTGACTTGAAATTTAATATATAATCTCATTTAACCGTTTTTTTGTTTCTATAGTATATATAAACCATCTAGATCGATTTAGCCTTAATAACGATAGAGTCACATTAAATTTATACTGTATTGAATAATTACAAGTAAGTAGAATACTAGACTTACAGTTTCAAGCTTTGTTTGTAGTTTAAAAGAATCTCGCATTTCAATTATAGATACTAGTACTAATTGGTTGTATAGCAAGCTTAGCTTAAGCTTATTATGTCTTTTTTGTGAATTTCAATGCGGCTCAATCTTTTTTGACAGCTTTAATTTTACATGCATAATACTCAAGCGCTTGAAGTACCACTGGTAAAACCGGCAAAAGTTAGCCTAATTAATGAATTCTTAAGCTCGGAGCTCGGAGGTTTTTAAAGCCACGCATAGGCTTGCGCACGCAAGTTACAGCTTAAAGTTGAAAGGGCCTGACCGCGATTGATTATTGTACACAATAATTTTTTGTTATCAGCGAATATCACGGCCTATTCTATCTATCTGATGCGATAAGCTAATAGGGCTTGATTATGTATTTACTGGTGGTGTATTTAGGTGCAATTAGTCAACATTATTATGAAATACCAGCTGGTTCTCCACCTAGGAATGATTTTTTTTGCTAGGGGCTAGAATATTTGAATCTAGACTTTAGTTATATAGCTAGCAAATAGAAACAAATTGGTGGTAAATATACAGGTGACTCTTAATTGTCTTTTGGAACAATCGGATAGCATATATTACACATTTTAGGGTAATCGAGATGATAATACATGGTTTAGATAGAAAAATAACGGTTTAATAACATTAATTTACCAGAAAGATTAAAAATTATGGTGAAAAATAAGCAAAGGATTTGGAAAAATTGAGTCATAAAAATCCGTCCTATTTAATCTCCATTTGTGTATGCTTTAATAATCTCCTAACTCCTTTTAGTATTATGAAAGCATTTTGGGGGGTACACAATTTTTGATTATGGATAGAACTCTCTCGATCTCAGATTTCACTAAACTACAGGTGCTAATTCCCAATTATAATACTACTCTTACTGGTATACTATAGCTAATGGCACTCGTGCTATTTTAATGGAAATTTCATATAATTTTGAAGGTCAAGGTTGTCATTTATTGTACCTAGGACTTTGTCGATTACCAAGACTCTTAGTTACATTATTTTTACGAAAGTTCGAATCACCTTCATCATGCATAATTACATATTAGTAAACCAAGGTAAATCTCCACATTAGTTAAATGAAGTTGCATTAACCCTGGTAAATAATTAATGATGATCAGAAAAAAAAAAATATTTTTGTGGGGTTATTTTATTATCAATCTTAAGATTATATATATATGATAAAAAGATAATGAAAAAGGTTCTTACAGTATATACAATAGATATATAAAAAAAGAATCAATTATTGTAGATAAAAATAAAAAGTTAAATTATAAATAAATAAATAAGAGCTTATGAATAAAATGAGCAATACATTTTACAAAATTTTCCAATCAAAATAATTCCCATTGTATATTGTATTCGTTGCACTTTTTAATTGGTCTAGGTTGGTTAATTATATTAACTGATATAATAATAAACGAACGAATGTATTTATCTGTTTGTTCAATTGCTCCCAGAACTTGGAAATATATCCTTCCAGAGGATATCTAATGTTCATATATATAGTATTAGTAAATCCATGTTTAAAGTAATAAATAAAATTGAATTAATTGGGGGTCGTTAGTAGTAATAATTAGGTTATTTGTTAATTTTTTTGAACATTTACCAAGCAGGATATTCTGTCATTGGATAATGTACACGATCAACATGTTTATTACATTCTTGAATTGTTGTAAAATAAGCACCACAATCGTGTGGACATGGATAACCTTGTGGACCTGGCATTTGTAAGAATTATGTTATATATTGTTAGTTAGAATTGATAATTTGTTACGATTGAATGGTTTTATAAATTGTAATGAACTTTAGAAAATGTAAAACGTCAGTTTGTTGTATATGTTTTTTTGATAGGAACTATTCGAAAGAGTCTTTTTGAGAAAAAAAAAAGGAGAGAGAATTTCGTCGATATTTATACAAATTTTTTGGATTAAAAAGAATCCCTGGAAAAAAAAAAAAAATTATTTTACTGTAACGACAAATAATACACCTCCAACTTTACTAACTAGGGCAAAAAAAATGACGCCAGGCTTAGATTTAATTGTATCAATATTTGTAATCTGTATACAATAAATATCGGTATACCAGTGCAGTTAATTTATACAGTAACTGAAATTTGTTTGTGTATTTTTATCTATATATGCCATCATTACAGTTTGAGTCAAAAAAAAATACACACTTACATATTTATATTTGCTTTTTCTTAGCTTCCTTTATGCGTGCTTAAGACTACGGTAAGCCTGTCAAAGCTACAGCTGGTAGTGAGCTGCACGTAAGCTTAAGCTTTGCTAGCTTGTCGTTGAAAGCTGTTTGGGTTAATACTGCTTAAAGCAAAAAGGTACAGCTTACGTAAAAAAGAAAAGTATAATTACTTTTTTTCTGATCAATGATCCAAGAATTGATATTATTTTGAAATTCCCCTTAAAAAAAAAAAAAAAGCAGCTCTTTTGAAAATATCAGTAGTATCATTATGGTAAAATATTATCAAAAAAGAAGGTTAAAGAAGTCAAATATGGATATTGTAACAATTTGACGACATATTATGATATATACAGTATATTAAGAAGCTAG
The DNA here is from genome assembly GCA_030564325.1 of Blastobotrys capitulatus. Taxonomy (NCBI): domain Eukaryota; kingdom Fungi; phylum Ascomycota; class Dipodascomycetes; order Dipodascales; family Trichomonascaceae; genus Blastobotrys; species Blastobotrys capitulatus. The sequence goes on from JAJLUL010000008.1 coordinate 259,316, forward strand.
ATCATTATCGACCCCGACAATCCCATTGGAAGAAACTCTGAAAAGAAACTGGTTCAACATCCATTTCTCCACTTTTTGATACTTTCGAGAGGTTTTTCAAATTTATAAACCCTCTATTTAAATAATTTGAGTTCGAATCATAATACCCATGTGCCTTAAAATAATTTAAGGGCTGTGTTTGTTTTTGATTTTGAATCATTTAAACAAAAACTTGAACGGGTATTTATTAAACCAAGGAACAAAAAAAATGTTTCACACACCTCAATTATTACTGTAGTGTACCAAAGCCAATAGTAATTGTACTGTAACAATACTAAAATCTAATAAATAAATTTAATGGCAATTAAACAATATTTTTAACTGCAGCTGGTGTTATACTGCGTTACTTGCAGTCAATTATTGTCATTATAACACCTGAGCCATTCTAAATTGAATGAACTTGGTACACACATATAATGTTTCGATCATCAATATATAAATCAAACCGGTTGAAGTGTTTTAGATTATCTTTGAAAAGACTTACAGTATGACTATAGTCACGGTTATTGAAGTAACTAATCAGATCAATTGCATAAATTGCTTGTTTCTGTTCGGTATTTGCTTAGACATACCGGTACTTAAGCATATTAGATATGAGCGTAACATCTCATACACATTGTTTATTACTACCTTACACAGCGTTTTCTCATGCGCTAATTGGTACTCAAGCGCTAGCTAAAATAACAAAGGAAATTTTATTTTTTTTTCAAAATACATTAGACATTTAAAAGCAAAGGATATAATTTATTCCAAAGGTAAGAAAAGAGTTTAAACATTAATGCGTGAGCCCGCGGTAGGTTGGTAAACTTCAATAGATTCATTCAACACCACTGTATTTACTGTAAGTATTAAAATTTAAAGCTAATTAGAATTATACATACTTTATATGATACTCCTGTATTTGTGGTCCCTTGAATATTTGATTTATATTTTTCCTCCTATTGCCATTTTGATAGACTGGTAGTATGATAAATTTTATAAACTTTTAGGTAACGTTGTTTTTTTAATATTATTATATACAACCTTTTTAAATTTATTAATTAATTGTCTTTGTATATTTGCTTCATAGAGCTATCAAGATTCCGTTGTAAAATCTAGTAACTAAGCCACATGCTTTTAGATTTCGAATAAATTTAAAAAGCTTGTATCCATATTAATTGTTTCCCAGGTATGTTTGAAATTACACATACACTACTACTCAGGTCAGGTAATATGTACAATTGTATAGCATTATAAGCTCGAAAAAACTTTATTTAAACTTACTATAAGTTAAGACCTATAAACCATTAAAATCCCATGGCACCTGGCAGCTTGATTTTTAAACATCTTTCCTTCTTTACGCTTTTTAATTTTATTAACATTTCGACCAGACCAATTAATTAATATCAATTAATGAATTGTGCAATTCCACATGTTTTTTTTTTTTTTTTTTTTTTAAAAAAAATACGGAATAGATATGTACTGTTTGCATTATAATTGTCAAAACTAGAAATCTTGCATTACCAGGTATAATTTAAGGACCAAGGGTACATACTCGGCCCGACGCATACTACATTTATAGTTTATATATATCTGGCAACCGTTCTTCATCAAAACGTTCATTAAATTAAAAAAGATATATTACTTTTTATAACTGAATACGTTATCCGCTTGTGCGTGTGTCTATTCTTTATTGTATTTAAGCATTAATTATATAATAAATGGCGTGCCCATGGTTTAGCGCTGTTAAATAATAATTGAACCATGATCCAATGACATTTTAAATAAACCTGGATCGGGATTGATTGATTGACCATGTATTGGCAAGCATAATTTTGATGTATCATGATATATAGATGCACATAAATTAGATGTGGGGAAAAATACGATCATATTAATTAATAAATTTATAATCCATGATTAAATTGATTACAACAAATCGATAAAAATCGGAACAAGATTATACAGTAAAAATTTAATATTGCAAATGCCATTTATATCTATAGTAATTTTTGCAGCCCTCGAAAGTTCTTTGTTGTACAAAAAATCATTGGAACGGGACGTTAAAAGTTGTTTCAGATTTGCGGCTTGTGCGGCTTAATTAGGAAACGTTTTTGTTTTACATGTGGTATCGATTCAGTATATTATTAAAATTTAAGCGCTACTTAACTATCCAATAATGCTTAGAGTATATATGCACCTCGTATAAATCCATCAAAACAAAACCAAAAAATTAATTATAAATATCATATTTATTCAAACTAAACATAAGGAAAATAAGGACCTTTATCATCTGGTGCTAATAACCCAGTATCATAATTAATTCTTTTATGTGGATGATTATCTAAACAATGATCTCCAAATGCTTTAAATCCAACAATTACTTGTGGTGGCATACAATAAGAACATTTATATCTTAAATGTGCTTTATGTGGTTCTTCTTCTTCTGATGATAAATTCTTTTTTAACTTTTTGGATTTTTTTTTTTTTTTACCTAATTTTTTTTTATCATAATTTACTAGGTTAAGTAAATAGGTATTATAGTTGGTCATTGATATTAGCTAATTTTTACATGGTTTTTTATTTTTCGTGGGAATGGATTATACAAGTCTTTATATATACTATCTTAATGAATCAATCCAAGCTAAAGTTAGTTTGGGGCGTACTAGCTATATATTATTAGCGCAAACTTGTTAAAAGTAGTGTCCACGATCATCGACAGGGCTAGTATTAGAAATATACCCTAGCACTTATATTAGTTGATTTAGTAAAAGCTACTCTGCAACAAAAATGTTAGTGCATAATGAGAGGGTTTCCAGTCACGTTGGATAAAACAAGCAGCATTTGACGCTATCGTTATACAGTGTATACAATTGTACATATATATATATATATATTTAAACTTATATGCATGATGACTATATGTGGTATACTGAATTGGCTAGCCTACATAACTAGGGCTTAAACCCATCTCGCACATTATATATACCATGCTGAAGTCGAGATTTCAATTGAGATGGACAATTGATACGATGGTTAGAAACATTTACAGGTAAATAAATACTGCTATAAACTAATCTATATATATGAAATAAAAATTCAAAAGCACCCTATCAAAAGAACAAAAACATCATCTATTAATACATTAATCAATTAAAATAAAACAAAACAAACATTAAATATGAGTATAAATACAGAAAACTTAAGTAAAAACTTTATGGTACATGAGGAACTTTTGGTATAGGTTTCCCTGGATGTTCTTCTTCACAATGTTGTACAAATATTGAAAAATCTCTAAAAATAATACAATCTTCTGGATCACAATAAGGACATTGTAATCTTCTTCTTGAAAATCTATGCATCTTTTTTTTTCTTCTTAATCCTAACTTTTGTCTTGCTCTTTTTTATTTTTCCAAAGATCTTTTTTAGTGAAAAAAGTTGTTTAATTTATATGATTAAAAAATATAGTATTGTTAATAACTTTACTTTAACTTATGTGGTTTAAAAACACTTGATTTCCTAAGTTTTTTTTTTTTTTTTTTTTTTTTGGTATTAGCTATAAATTCCTTTCCCTGGTAGATGCCGCAATATGAAGTTATTGAATCTTGAATTACAAGGTAAAATTGTCTAAACTTTTATGTCCTCATGATCCTTATAATTTTTTGGGGGTTAGGTTAGGGGTGTGTGTGTGTGTTAGCAATAAGTTGATGTGTTAATTTAAGAAAGAAATCTATCAAAAAAGAAACGGCTAAAGATTTGATGAAGTGTCATATATCATACAGTAGTAAATTATTTTATATGCATTATTATAGAGAAACTTGTACATTTACATTGTAGCTATAACAATAAAAGAATCTCAGGGATAAACTTTTAAAAAAAAAAAATTTGAGCTTTAATTGGATTAAAACATTAATTAAATTCAAAAATTATTCGTCTCTATGGTGAATGAATTATTATCAAATTAATGCTACTATTATAAGTTCCAAATTTTTTCGATCGATAGATTGCCTGATTAGTAGACTACTTTTTCTCCACTTACAATTTGAGTGCAAAAAAATTTTTTTTTTCTCTCGCCCCGATCGGGTGGCTAAAATTTTTACAATCAATCAATTGATTCATTGGACTAAAAAATCATCATCATGAAGTACTAGCATTCATTAAACTAATAGTGGAATGAATAATTTTAGAGGCCAAAAATCTCTCAGTCTATTAATAAGTGTGGTCTTTTAGTGTGATCTTACTACTTTATGGAAAGATAATTTTATTAAAACTAAACTTAACACGTGCGCTATGTTTTTAGTGCATTATTATCTTAGTCTCGTCTGGTTTTAAAGATCTCGAGTGTATAGTCTAACTGTAAACAATATATAGGCTCGAATAAATACATTATATGACCTAAGTTTTGAACGATGTCATAAAGGGCCTTAGTTACTTAGATTGATTGTTGTGGTCTCTTGAGTACTTACTGTTCTACTTCAAAACAATGTTTTTCGCTTATTTGCGGGAAGCCGCATGAATGTTTCAGGTGGTTTTATACCTATAAAAAAAAAAAAAAAAAAAACAGTAATAATACAATGATATCTTAAAATGTATATAAATGGTAATTAACATATATATATTTAACAATGAAAACAATAGTGTTGATTCATGTACCTTAATTAATTAATAGCTTTAGACAATTGATGTATAATGGATTTTAACCTGGGCAAAATTCATAGTGTTTATCAATTTGTCGTTCTTCGACATCAGCTTTACAGATTGGACAAACCGGCATTTTTTTTTTGGATTAATTGTAGCTAGTTTTATAGATAAAGATTAAAGAATTAAGAGAAATTGTAAGGATTTTCTACTACTTATATAGTTTTTTAGATTAATTTCTGATATCATTTAAAAGTGATGCATGGCGTCAGAATTGTTCACCAAAATATATCAAAAAAACTCTACTAGTTAATTTAGTTTGGATAATATTGATGTCTCAAACTTATTATTGCACATATATTCATCTGGCGTCCTTTAACTAACCCATGTCAAATAGTATCAGATGATTAGTCTTATTACTATTAATTATTAATTACTATAGCTACTATTACTACTACTATTACTACTACTACTGTTACTACATTAAATAAATCTAAACAAATTTCTATTTTTTACTTTCAATATTTTTTTTTTTCTTTGGTCCATAATTTGGATCTTTATTATCATTTCTTCCATCATAACCTTTACATTCAACAAATCTATATCTTAAATGATATTTTAAATCAAATAAGAAAAAAAATTCAACTTTACAATATCGACATTCAAATGGTTCTTCACATTCAACATCATCTAACCAAGTTTTTTCATCTTTTAAAGTATTATTATTATTATTATTATTATTTGGAATAGATTCTTGATGAAATTGTAATTGATTTTCATCATCTTCAATTGTATCACTTCTTTTAGCTAATGTTATTGAACTTTTATTATTATTATTATTATTATTCATATTATAAGAACTTGGGAATTTTGGACCAAAATAATGAGTTGATGGTCTTCTAAAAGATGTTGCTGATGATGCGTTTTTTTTCATTGATGATACTAATTTTGAACTATTACAAAAAGTACTTGGAAAAGATGAATGATGACTTGAAATAAAATTATTATAAGCTGTTAATGATGGTCTATCAACTTCTTCAATAACATAATTAAAATTACTTTTCTCTGTATAAAAATTTGTATTATAAGTCATATCTGGATCATGTTCATCAATTAAATTATCTCTTAATGCTTGTTCTTGTTGTTCTAAAATTGATTGTACTGATAAAAATGATAATGGTTTAAAAGATGATCTAACTGGTGGTGTAACTTTTGAATATGTTGGATGATCATCTAAATATCTTGAACCATATAATTTTGAAGTTGATTTGATACTTGGTCCAGCTCCACCACCACCACCACCACCACCTCCTCCACCTCTTTCTCTTTGATCATTAAAAATACTACCAATCCCACTTGAACTTTTTGGTTTTACTGGTGGTGGTTCATTTAAATCTTCAATATTTTCTCCTTCCTCTGATTCATACCAAATAACACTTCTATGATCAAAATCATGTCTTTTTAATCGACTCATTTTTTTTAACTAAGGTCTAGAAGGTTATTAAATGTTTTGAATAATCATTTAAAAAATTAAAATATTAGGGAGAAAATAGAAGTAGAGAAGTAAAGAAAAATAAGAGAAATAGATTTTTTATATTGTTTTATATATTTTTAAGCTAGTTTAGAGGGGGGCAAAAGGTAAGGAAATGAGTTTATATTTATATAAAAAAGCTTAGCTAAGTGTTTGCTTAGTTTAAATAGAATATAAAAAGACATCTAGAAAAGCAGCGAAAAAAAAAGCGATTAAATCCACAAAATATACTCTAGTTTAAACCAATCAAATGATTTATTTACCAATAGATAAGTATCTAAAAAAAAGCAGCAATGATTTATTTTTAGTCTAAAAATATTAAATAATGATTTTGGCAGGTTATTTACTAGGGTGTTTTAAGAACCCTACTAAATTGTTAGTGTATTTTAGTTGCATACATTTTTTATAGGCATGGGGCTATTGCAAAAAAAAAAAATGTAGAAGGATTTGAAGGGTATCCTTGCAATCTCAAGACCAAATAATTATATCCAGATAAGTAAAATCAAATAATTTATGTGATCCAATCATATTTTTCTAAGGCATACGTGTAGTTAAAGCGCGTTGGAGTAATTAGACTAATTAGGTAATGTTAGAGATCAAATACATTACACCATCGAAATTTAAATTTCTTGCTTGTATATTAAAATATTTAGCCATAATTGTTTACTTCTCGTATTGAAATATCTTTTAAGTAAACTTTTATAACTAGATACTGAATTCTAGTTAATTAGTATTATATATAATCTATATCGAACTTTAGTTAATTGTACATGTTGGTGTTAAATTTAAAGTATGCTTGAGGCGAGCTCCAGCGCTTAGAGAAAAAACATAAAAGCCGCACAGATGTCTCAAATTTAAACCTTTATATGTGTATTTTTTTCTTTATCAAGTTCTTTGTCCTCCATCAACATCAACATAATTACAATATCATAGAAATCTTTTCTTTCCATACAATCATCACAATACAAAACAATCTCATTAAAGGATTCTTAAGAATTCAATACCACCACCATGTTATATGATATATTCCTCTACCTAATAATACTCTTCTGTTTCTACATTTCAACAACAATAGAAGACATCTATCAATATACAAAAGGTTCAATAGAAATTTCAGATCAAGAATTACAATATTTAGCAAAAAAATTTTTAAAAGAAAACAATTGATTAATTATTATTAATTCTATGAATCCTCTTGTTCAAATCCCATTGGAATAACTTTACCAGGATTCATAATATATAAAGGATCTAAAGATAATTTAATTTGTCTCATTAAATCAACACCAGTTATACCAATTTCATGTTCTAAATATTTTTTTTTACCAATTCCAATTCCATGTTCACCAGTTGCAGTACCTTCTCTTGCAATAGCAGCATAAACTAATCTATCAACAAATTGTGCAACTTTTTCATGATCATCTGGATGATAAGGTATAATACAATGGAAATTACCATCTAAAACATGACCAACAATCCCACCATGAATACCACTATCAATCATATCTTTTTTAGCATATGAAACAATTTCTGGTAATTTTGATATTGGTACTGCAACATCAGTTGTCCAACTCATTGAACCTTTTGGTGCATTATCTAAAATACTCCATAAAGCATTTTTTCTTGCACTCCATAAAGTAATTTGTTCAGTTTCATCTTTTGCAAATTCAAAAGTTTTACAATTATTTTTTTTACTAATTTTTTCAACATAATCAATTTGTTCATTAACCATTGCTTTTGTACCACTAAATTTAAAAAATAATGTTGGAACTTCTTTCCATTCTCTTTCAGTTGTTTTTGCATTATTAATTGATTTTAATGCAATATCATCTAATAATTCAACTGCTCCAATTAATAAACCTTTTTGAACAACTTTTTCAACAGTATCAGCAGCATCTTGAATTGTTGGGAAAGTTGCAACTCCAACATTTGTTAATTCTGGTAATGGAACAATTTTTAATGTTGCTTCTGTTATAATACCTAATGTACCTTCACTACCAATAAATAATTGAGTTAAATTATAACCAGCAGAACTTTTTCTTGGTCGTTGTCTTGTTTTAACAATTGAACCATCTGCTAATACAACAGTTAAATTAATAACATGATCTGCCATTCTACCATATCTACCAGCATTTGTACCACTACAACTTGTATTAATCATACCACCAATTTCAGCACCAGGACCAGGATCTGGTGGGAAAAAAAATCCATCATCTTGTAAATAATCATTTAATGCTTCCCAATTTAAACCTGGTTGAACAGTAATATTTAAATCAGTTTTATTATATTCTAAAATTTGATCCATTTTACTAAAATCAATACATAAACCGCCATGAGATGGATTAAAATGTCCTTCTAATGATGTCATACCTGAAACTGCAATAACTGGAATTTTATATTCATGACAAATTTTTATTATATCAGAAATTTGTTTTGTTGAATTTGGATAAACAATTAATCCAGGTCTTTCATTTGGTTTTGCATGATGAGTATTCCAGTAAGTATCAGAATGATCATCTAATTGATCTTGTTCATTTGTATAATTTTCAGGATTATTATTTAAAATTGTTTTAATTTTGTTGAATGCTTCTTCTTGTTCTTTTGATGAAGCATATTTAACAGGATGAACTCGTTCTTTTGGTAATGTTGATAAATTGTTGTAAATTTTTAATGTATCATTGGTAATGGGGTGGTTGTTGAGATGATTATAAGTGTATATTGTAGCACATGATATACCAATTGTTGAGGTTATTAAACCAAATTTCTTGCTTAAAAATGGTTTATTAAAGTTTTTACTAAATTGTTTAAACGATTGTCTAAACATTTTTTGTGTTGATAGGATTAAGAGGAAGAAACCGAATAAGAAACGAGTTTGGAAGGTTTATATATATATCGAGTAATAGGCGGAATTAGCGGATAAACTTTTATTATTCTAATTTACATCATTGTAGTTTTTGTTGGATCTATTTATTTTTTGCTTGTTTATCCAGAGATGTATATAAAAATGTTTCAATGATCAATGAAAAAATTTCATCACAAAGAACAAAATAAATTGTTCTGTTTAATAAAAATAAAACAAAAAGATTCAAAGCGGCTCGCGAGATTTTTGTTTACTACTTATAAGCTAAGTAGACCGGCCTGTAATTTTAATTTTATGGTAGTACTCGTGTTAGAAAGCAAGCTTTTTTTTCCAACGGGTTGTCTCAGTTTCAAGGTTGTACGGCTACAGTAGTTACTACTGCTATTGTAAGATCTGATCCTTATAAACTTTCGGAAAATGATTGGATCAATATCCGATAATTCTACCATATACATTGCTCTTTCTTCAATATTACAAAATGATACATTCAATGGGTCGAAATTAATCCATAATATATCTGATATTGATCATCAGGCCGGTTGAGAATCTCTCATGTTTATTCCTCAGTGTATAATTCGAAGTAAGTTAGACTTTGATTATGTAGGAAAGGCTGAGTTATATGCATAAATACCAAGCTTAGTTTTTTTGCCGTACAATAGTAATTACCCATGGTGCACTTTATCGTGTTTTTTTTAAGTGCAAAAACAGCTATAGCTGGTGTACTGATAGGCCTCAACTGTAGTGCTAAAATCGATCTACGGTATCACTTATAAGCCTACCTTTTCCGTTTCTTAATATTACAATTGTACAATGCATTTGGCCTATTCCGTAATTGTACAAAAATTGTAAATGTATGCATGGATAATGGGTTTAACGTTACAATGGGTAAAACGATAGTGGTAGGATCTACGCCTGAAATTTTGTTGATCTCCTAGCTATAAGTATTGTGTTAGTGCATATGATATACTGGTAAAATTTGTGGAGAAGATGCAGCCAATTTTAAGGCACATAATTAATAATATATATGTGATTTTTCGTTCACATTAAACCATTGGACTGTTAAAATAGTTTTGAAAATTTTCAGTTTTATATATATAGATATATAGTATATATGGGATATCTGTAGCATACCTAGGCTTGGTTTTTTCTCAAGAAATGCGGGGATAAATTGTTGAATAAAAAACTCTAGATTATAAATAGTAATGACAGTCTTCTAATATTTTCAATGAACTTTATAAACCCAATAGTTAGTTGATAAATTAATCACAAGTAGACAAAACAATGGGTAATTCACATTCAATAATTAGAGGTACCAAATCATACGATCAAACAAGATTAAAACATAGGAAAAACAATTCTTTTACAAAAGCTGCTATTCAAGCTCAAGATTATGTTTCTAATCAAAAACAACCACCTACATGGAGAAAAGATATACCTGTTTAGAAAAAATAAATAACAGTATAATGAATGATGTTTAAAAAAAAAAAAAAAAATTACTTATTTACAGCTTTATTTTTGATATATATATAAAAAAGAATAATTATTATTTTTGAAAGTTTTTTTTTGCTCTTATACAATGTTTCTTTTATCTTTTTTTTATAATAAATTAATTTTGAAATGCATCTGGTTGTAAACTTGATCTACTTTGTTCAAATAATGCTAAAGCTTGTTGAGGATTAAATTGTGCTTGTTCACAACACATTCTTGCAAATTTTGCATTTAAATTAGTTGCTTGCATTAAATTTTGAACAATCATTAATTGATCAGGATTTAAACCATTTAATTCAGGTGGGACACCAGCAACTGGTGGTACTGGAGCTCCTGTTACACCACCTGCTGGTGGTATAACTGGCCCACCTGGTTGTTGTTGTTGTTGTTGTTGTTGTTGTTGATTTGCAGGATCTGTTGAATTATATTGTTCTAAACTTTCTTTCCAAGCATCAAACCCTGAATAACTTCTTAATGTCATCATATCACTTGCAATAACCCAAGAATCAAATTTTAATAAAATAAATGTTCTATCAAAAGATCTTGAACCTGAATTATTATTTAATTCTGAAAATTCACCATGTAATGATATTACAATTCCTTGATCACCTTCAATTCTAATATTATTTGTACACCAAACATCAATACTAAATTTCCCAATTTCAAAATCATGTTTTGTTTTTGGTAATTTTTTAAATGCATTTAAAATTTGTTGTTTACCAATATACATTCGATTTTGTTTTTGAGTATGAGAATTAACTCTAATTAAATTTCTTGATATTGGAATATAATTACTCCATTGTACATATGAATTTGCAACTTTTGGTGCACCAGTATCAACTGCTACTGATAATAAACTTGAATCATCATATAAATCTATTAATTGTTCTCTATTATTATCATAACATTGAAAATAACCATTTAAAAAATCATTTGCAACTGCTTCAACATCTTTATTTTCAAAAAAACTAGTTTTCATTGGTATTGGTAATCTTGGATTTATAATTTGTGTTGGATCTCTAATCATTTGACCATCCAGCATAATTAATTTATTAAAAACTTTCATAATATTTTCTTTATATCCTGGTTGTGTTGAAACTGGATTACCAGTTAAAATTAATTCTTTTAATTCAGGAAATTTATGTTTCCAATTTTCCAAAACTTTTGTACTATTAATTCGATTATTTGCTAATGATAAATTTTTTAAATTTGGAATTGATTGTGATAATGTTGTAACTGATGCAATATCTTCTAATTGATTATTTGATAAATCAACACTATCAATTGGTCCTGTTTCACCTGCTAATTTCATTAATGCTCCAAACATTTTACTTGGTGTAAAAGTACCTAAACCAGATATAATAGGATCTTGAGGCATATTTGACATATTTAATAATTTATTTTGTTGATCAAATCTTGAATTTAAACATTGTTTTAAAATATTCATAGTATTATTAGTATTTGGATTGGTAGTATTGTCATTATTTCGATTGAAAGATTGTCTAATACTTAATGATTGTCCAGCAAATCGAAGTCCATTATAATTTTCGAGTGTCTTTGCTTGTGTTGATGGTACAAATCCATGTAAAATATTACCTCTTGTATAAACATTTCTTAATTGACAACCAGTTTTTCTATGAATAAAAGAAATAAAATCATCTTTTGATGCTTGATCCCAACCTTTAAAAGTAAGTTCTGTTAATTCTTCATCTGTTTCCATACCATTTCTTGGAAATGCATTATAATTGTTTCTACCACCACGGCCACGGCCGCCTCTATAACTCATGGTTTATTGTAATTGTCTTTATTGATCTCTTAAAAAGAAAGAAAGAAAAAAAAAAAAAGTGGTGATCTTTATTTTTTTTTTTTTTTCAAGACTTTAACGATGAGGCAGAAAAAATTTATTTAATAGTTTATTGGGAAGAAAGAAAATTTCACTACACATTTTTTTTTTTGTTATAAATATTTCACGTCGTCGGATCGGAGGTGTGTGTGTCTCTTTTTTAACTTTTTTCAAAATCGAAAAAAAAAAAAAAGAAAGATTTCATCAGACACGTATACAATAACACATTTTTTTTTTCTTCTTTTTCAACACACATTAATTTTTTTTTTCCTAACTTCTTCTCCTTCATCAACCATCACAAAAAAAAACTAGTACACGAAAATCATGAGCGACTCACGATATTCGTATGATGATAAAGCTGAAGTATGGCCATACTTTGGTATTACATTCTTAAGTACAGTTCTAATTCCTTGGACTTTTCTGGCAATTAAAGGAGATTCTAAAGAAAAAGAACCTCAATTAAGTACAAAACATCAACCAGAAAATTATGAAGAAATACAAAAATTCAAATCTAAATTAAAAAGATCCAAAATTTTTAGAAAAAGAAATATAATTATTGTATTAGGATGGGCTTTATTAGCATTTTTAATTTATATTATTTATACTCAAGAACCAATTACTGATGATGGTAAAAAAATTTTTGATCCTTATGAAATTTTAGGATTATCAATGAGTGCAACAGATAAACAAATTAAATCAACTTATAGAAAATTATCATTAAAATTTCATCCTGATAAAATGAAAGAGTTTGGTAATTTTACAAGAGAAGAAATGGAATCTAAATATGTTGATATTACAAAAGCATATAAAGCATTAACTGATGAAATTACAAAAGAAAATTTTTTAAAATATGGTCATCCAGATGGTCCTCAACAAACTAGTCATGGTATTGGTTTACCAAATTTTTTGGTTGAAGGTAAAGGTAGTCCAATTGTTATTGGTTGTTATGCATTAATTGTTGGAGTTGTTTTACCATGGGTTGTTGGTTCATGGTGGACTAATCAAAAAACTTATACAAAAAATGGTATTCATCAAAAATCAGCTGCTATTTTCTTTGAAGCATGTGCAAAAGAACAACCACATTTTATTAATTATGATAAAATTTTGGATATGTTATCAAAAGCAGAAGAATTTAAAATTTTGTTAAAAAATTCAAATCCTAAATATATTAGAGAATTAATTGAAAATCATATGAATAGAAAACCAGTTGAAAAAGAAGTTGATAAATTAACTGTTATTAGTAGATGTACTACTTTATTAGATGGATTATTAGATATTGCAAGTTCATTTAAAGATGCTGGATTATGTCAACGAATTATTGAAATTGAAAGATGTATTGTTCAAGCTGTACCATTAAAAGATCAAATTTATGGTGATTTATTACAATTACCAGGAGTTAAATTATCAGATGTTGGACCAGATGTTGATATTAAATTAAATTCAGATAGTGAAATTATTGCATCAAAAACTATTCCAAAATTACATTTATTAAAAGCATTTTTTAGAGTTCCTGGTGAAGAAGGTATGATTCCACCACAATCACAAGCTCATTTGGTTGTTAAATATACTATTATTCCACATGGTAAAAAATTACCAAAATTTAATGATGAATTATTAAAAGATGATGATGAAAATGATCATAAAATTATGAGTGAACCATTATCAACTAATGATTTACCACCAACAATTCCAAATGTTTATGCACCATATTTCCCAGTTCCATTTAAACCAACATGGCATGCATTTTTAATTAGTGAACGAGATAATAAAATTATTGATGGACCAGCAGAATTATCAAAAGTTTATTATGATAATTTAAATTTAAGTGATGAAAAATTAAAGGATGCAAAAAATTTAACTGTCGGTAGTTTTAAAATGCAATTAAATTCTGCAACTCCTGGTGAAGCAAATACTTATCAATTTAAATTTAGTTTATTAAATACTGGTTATTTTGGTTGTGATATTGTTGATACTGTTGAAATGGAAGTTACAAATACTCCACCACCTTCTTTTAATAGTAAGATTACTGAAAAAGGTTCTGAAGATGATGAAGATGAAAGTGATTTTGAAGATGAAGAAAAGAAACATGAATCTTCTGATGATGAAGAAGAAGAAGAAGATTTGAGTGATATTGATACAGATACAGAAGATGAAGCAGAAGAAGATCCAAAGAAGAAATAGTTTAAAATTAATAAATAAATATATTTATATAAAAAAAAAAATAATGATATAAACTTAGCCTGTCCTTTTTATTGTTCTAATAGTCCTTTTATTATCTTTGATGTAAAATTTTGATTAATGAAATAACCATTCTTTCCATGATTTTGATTGTTTTGTTTGAGTTGTTTCAGGTTGAGTTGGTTGATCTCGTGGTAATGATGGAACACTTGTAGCTAAAATGGTTGTAGCCAAAACTGACATGATAAATCCTTTAATATGCATTTTTTTTTTATCTTGATTCTATTTGTTTATTCTATTGTGTTGAATGGTTCTTTGATGTATACAAGGAGCTTTTTGATATAATATATCAATTATAATGATGATAAAAATTATTCAAAAAAAATTTGAACAAATTCTTCTCGATATTTATATGATTCTTTTTTATTCTTACTCCACATTTTTAGACTTTCTGTTAAATTAGACGATGTTCGTTAATCTATCCAATTTTTTTTTCTAAAAGTAGTATATAGTAAGTAATTCCATATACTTTGGTGGATCTATTGATCTTGCAAAGATCTAGATAGTTGCGCCCCGTTTTTAATTTAACCTTATTTTTATGCTTAAATATTTTGGTACGCCACATACATTTTCTATAGTACAGCTGACAACTGTTCTATGGTATGAGTTGAAATAATTAAGTTAGAGTTTTTCGGTATTTTATTAAGACGAGTGTAATTAAACGTTAATTGGGATACAGTTTGTACTTAAGTTACACTAGAGATGATGCATAGCTCTAGATTACAGTGTACAATTGAATGCCTATATAGAACCCATAATGTACATATTAGAAGGCCCCAATTATTTTAGATACGTATTCTATCTATCTAAGTTAGAATACCAGTATGGTATAAATTCATATGTTCGAACTGTCATATGGGAACATATATTTTTAAATTAATAAAAAAATCGGAAATTTTTAAGGTTGTGCACCATGGGTGACTTATGCTAGATATATTTCAAAGGCTTATAAGTTATTCAAGACTGTACTCAATAACAACAAAATTAAAAAGTTATTAACTGCCTTGTTGCAAATAATAATTGGCAGTTATAGTAGCCATTTAGAGTATTAAATAATTAGCTGATCTCGAGTAGCACGCCACAGCCGTTTTTAAGGGGAAGAGAATTTTAAAACGCGTAAAAAACTGTTACGTGGATTTAATTAACATCCCAATAGACAAAAAATTAACGCCACAACGATAAAAAAAAAATTCATCATCACTTTTTTTTTTCACCAAGTGACTATACATTTCCAGCATAAGAACTAAAATGGAAAATTCAACAGAAACATTAACAATAGCAGATTATGCTGAACAATATACTAAAATAATCAATTCATGTTTTAGTAATATTTATTTCACTTATGGTGCTATGTTAATTAGTTCTATTGTTATTATTTATTTTTCAAGTTTTTTAACTATTCAAAAACCATTATTAGCTAAAGATCCAGATCATGATTCTGAATTATATCATCCAGAAGATGAATCAAAGGCAATAGTTGAAGATAGAATTGAAATGTCACATGCTAAATGGATGCCAATTTTATCAGCTTGTGCATTATTATCATTATATTTTGCATATAAATATTTTAGTCAAGAAATGATTTCAAAAATTTTAAAATATTATTTTGTTATTTTTGCATTTATTAGTGTTAGTAGTACAACATCATCAATTATTAAAGGGTTATTAAGATATTATTGGAATATTGTTATTCCTCATGGTTCAATTACTTTTGCAAAAGATCCAGATTATGGTAATAATTTAATTGATTCAAAAGGTGAATTTAATGGTATTGAAAAAAAAAATGTTTTTGGAATTATTGGTTATGATTTAACTGATTTAATTTGTTTACCATTAGCAGGTTGTGTTTGTTATTCATATTTAACTTTTTTAAATAAAAATTGGATTTTAGGTAATATTATTGGTGGATGTTTAGCTGTTAATTCAATTAAACAAATTCGTCTAAGTTCATTTAAAGTTGGTTTAATTTTATTAGCTGGATTATTTATTTATGATATTACATTTGTTTTTGGTACTGATGTTATGATGACAGTTGCAACTAAAATTGAAGCACCAGTTAAATTAGAAATTCCAAGACCACCAAAATCTATTGAAGATATTAGACCAATGGCAATGTTAGGTTTAGGTGATATTGTTATTCCAGCATTTTTTATTTCATTATGTTTAAGATTTGATTGTTGGAGATTTTATAAACAAAATCCTGAATTATCATTTCATTTAAAAAGATCTTATAATAAAATTTATTTTAATAGTGCTATTATTTCATATTTTATTGGATTAATTGTTACTCAAGCAGTTATGACTTATTTTAAAGCTGGTCAACCTGCTTTGTTATATTTATGTCCTGCTATTGCTTTTACTACTTTAGGATTAGCAACTTATAGAAATGAATTAGGATTGTTGTTTGCATATAATGAATCACCATTAGAAGATGATGAGGATGAAGATAAAGATACAGAAGAAGATAAAAAAGATAAATAGACTAGATTTTTTTTTTTATAAATAATAATTTATTACAATTTTTTTACAAAAATAAATACTTCACCTAAACCTTCAATTTTCTTTTTATCATCAGATTGTTTTTCAAACCCATTATGTTGATAAAATTTAATTGCATCATTATCATTAATTGGAATATAAGCATATAAATCTTTTAATTTTAAATTTTGACAATGTTCAATAATATGATTTAATAATAATTTACCAACACCTTTTGATCTATATGCTTTTAAAACTGCCAAAAAATTTATAATAATTTTAGTTGGTGTATTATGATTTTGAGCTGATACATCAATTGAACATCTTAATGCTCCAACTGGTAATTCATTATAAAATGCTAATTTAACTAAATCATTACCTAATTTTAATGATTCATCATACCAACTTTCTTTTAATGAATCACCTTCTGGTAATAAATATGTAGTTAATTTTTTTAATACCCCAATGTTATTAACTGTTAAATCATCTAATTGTAAACTGGGCATGGTGTACTTTTTTTGTTCGTTTTTGAGTGGTGATGAAAAAAAAAAAAAGTCAAGTTCAAAAAGTTTCGTTGGGTCTTTTTTTTTTTTTTTTTTTTTTGGAAAATTATTTACCGTGACGGAATTTCCGTAGAAAATAACGAGTTCCAAAAAAGGAAATATTCAGGGGAAAAAAAAAAATCAATTAATAGCAGATCTTTGTTACTATATAAAGTTTTACTGAAATATTAAACAATCCATTGTGTGTTGTTGTTCCCCTTTATTTTTTTTTAACCTATTTTTAGTATTTTAGTATTTTAGTATTTTCTATCAATAGAAGAACAACCTGTAAAATCAACTTCATAATTCATTGAATCAAATAAAAATTTCAATGCATCATTTTCTCCTTTAATTGCTACATCAGTATGAGCCATTCTTAAATATTTATTATATAATAATGTAGTTCCATTAAATTGACAATAATTTTTTACCACATCATCAGCAACATGAATTGGTACGATACCATCTTTATAACCATGATAAACATAAGTTGGCATATATAATTTTTTTTTACCTAATTTCAAACTATCCAAAATTTTTAAAAATTCTTCATCTTTAAAACTTTCTGTACCATTAATAAAAAATTCTTCAATTATATCCATCATTGCATATTCAACAACATTTTCATCATCACATTGATTTAAAGGTTTTGAAAATTCAGTTATTTTTTCTGGTTTAACATTAGTTTCAATAAATTTTTTAATATAAGAATATTCTTTTGATAATCCCCATAAAGCAGTTGGAATATAACCACACCAAAATTTATCATTAATTGAAAATAAACTTGCACTTAAATCACTAACAATTCCACCAATTGCTAATCCAGTAAAAATTAATTCTGATGCATAAGTTGGATATAATTCTGCTGCATGAGCAGCAGCAACTGATCCACTAGAATAACCCCATAAAGAATTTAAAATTTCTTTTCTTTGAAAATTTAATCCAAATTCATCAACAACTTTTAATGCTGCTTTAATAGAATCTAATGTAATTTTCCCTTGTAAAATTCCAGCATCAAATGAACTTTCAAGTCCCTCATGATCAGGAATATTAACAATTAATCCAGTATCTAATGCTTTAAAAATACTTTTATCAACTGATGAACTTTGCATTGTATAACTTGGTGAACAATTAATATTAACTGCATTTTCTGCTTGACAATAAGTTAACATTCTATCAGTTATTGGAGATTCTTGTGGTACAATTACAGTAGTAATTGCAACAATTGGTTCATTAAAAGTATTTTCACTTCTAAACATAATTTGATATGTATGGTTATAATTAATTAATCCCATTAATGGACCTGGTACTGATCGAGTTTTTAATACTTCACCTGGTTGTTTTAATTCAAAATCAATTGGTGGTTTATAAAATTCATCATTTGATGGTAATAATTTCTGTGGTACATTTATTGATTGTGGTGTACTGTCTCGATTATATGAAGCATTGATTGTTGTTGTTAAAAGAATTGATATGATAATATTGATAAATAAATTCATTTTTTCTTTTTTTTTTTTTTTTGATATTTATTTCTAATTTGTTGATAGCTGATATAAAAGAATTAAAAAAATAATAAGATTTTAATAAATGGAGGTTATAATATTAGAGGAGAAAAATATAATACATAATATGTATTAATTAAATTTTTGAAATTTGAAAATTAAAATAGTAACAGCTGGGACAAGTGTAAACAAAGCAAGAAATTCTCAGGGGGATTTCTGAAATTTAAAGTTTAAATTACCAATACAATGACATTAATATTTCTAAAGATAACATAAAAAATTTCAATAACTTTAATTTATAAATACATTATATACTAAATTATAAATAAATTAAACCTTTTAAGATTATAGCCATAGTAAATATAACAATGTAATCTAGTGGAACAGTTGCCCTTGATCAAGGATGTTAATCATTTGTTTTTTTTTTGTTGAAAATATATCAATCACAACCACATTCAAAAAAAAAAAAAAAAAAACATAAATAAATCCAACCTTAAATTACATAAATGATTCAACCAATCAACAAAATATCATTTATTTACAAATTCAATGAAATATAAAGAATCAAATTTAAAAAAAAAAGAAACACACAAACATCAAAATATATAAAAACAGTTTGCTCCAGAGCGGAATTGAACCGCCGACCTTTGCATTACGAGTGCAACGCTCTACCACTAAGCTACGAGAGCAAAATACAATTTTTTTTTTTGTTGAGGGAGAAGGATCCTGCGACGTACCTAAAGAGGGACCACGGAAAGTTTCCCAATAGGAATTAATGAAAATGTAAAACTTGATACAACTGAAACAGTATGTACCTTGCGGCTCACCTGGACGAGTGAAACAACAACGAGGCTGAAGAATTAAACTGTGGCTTAATACAACGTCAACCCTATAATGAAATGTATAAA
>JAJLUL010000009.1:0-137419 GCA_030564325.1 Blastobotrys capitulatus
TTTTTTTTTTTTATCTCTGATTGAACCTGCGGTGAACTCAGGCAATCATAACTTTTGCACGAGGAAAATGCATTGAGCGAACACTACTATGGTGCTCTTGCACGCCAAAGCTACTTGGCAGTGTGGGGCTCTCGCTTTTTAAGAACCCTTATTGTGGTTCTAACTAGCTTGTGTCTTAATACTTGTGACACCTACCAGATTCGAACCCAGGTCCGCGCATACCCACTAAAAACCCCGCCGGGAACCGATCCCCGTTAGCAGCCAGGAAGTGTAGGGGACAGCTCAGAGTTACGCTGTTCTTGGAAAACCCTAAGGGTGGACATAGCTTACCCAACTAGGCCACAGTCGGTGTACCAACCCTTTTTACTGGTCAATATGATAGAATAATAATAGTGGTAGCGACGGGGTCTTACAACAAAAAAAAAGATCTTGGCTCGATGGTTTAGTGGTATAATTCTCGCTTTGGGTTAAAAAATCTGATATGCGAGAGGCCCTGGGTTCGATTCCCAGTCGAGCCCTATTTCTTTTTCAATTATTTTTTTTATTTCAGGTAAATTTCTTAACTCAAATTTAAATGCATAAAAAAAGGACAATTCAATTCAATTCCAATTTAGTGATGGCCTGCAGTTTAGATTAATTGATCTATATAAATCATTTTTTAAATTTATGTACACGTAGTTATAAATTTAAATTTATTATTATCTATATTTAACAAACAATATATTCTCCATTCTACCAGCTGGTAGATTTTAGACAAATTATCTAATTTTTTTTTATAATATGTGATCAATTTTAATTTTATTTTTCAAATAATTAAAGATTAATCTTAAAAAGAAAATTATTTTTCTACATTAAAATATTTGAAAAAGGAAAAATAAATATATCTTTTAATAACTTTTATTTTTTTATTCTAAAAACTATGCACAAAAAAAAAGAATTGATCTGGTTTTATTCTATAAAGATCAAAGCTTTTATTTTTTTGATAAAAAAAATTTGGTATATATATATATATAATATATATATTTAGCAATGCAAATAAATCATTCTTTCATTTTTAATTATTCTCCAAAAAATTTTGTTTTTTTTTTTAAAAAAAAAAAATTACCAAAACATTTAGCAGTTTCATCATATTTTTTTTTTTTTTTCAATCTTATTATTTGTTTGTAAAACTTTGATAATTCTTCGAAAGAGTGGAGTGGAGTGAATATATATATAATAATAAAATTTGAAGAATAAAAAAAGAGAAATAAAAAAAAAAAAACAATTCCTTAATAAATTAAAGGAATAATCATATGGTTAGTAAAAAATAGAAACAAAATAATTCTTTTTATCATATTTTCAAATCGTAACGGGTCATAACACTTTATTTTTTTGTTTTAAAATGGGTTTGTCTATCAATTTCATTAAATTCGTAATAATATCATTAAAATTGTTAAGCTTGTGGTTGTTGTTGATGTTCTCTAAATACACCTTCTTGAACTTTTTTAGTAACTTCTTGTAAAACACTTTCAAATCCAGCTTTACCTAACTTGGCATTTTGACCAAATCTTTCAACAGACCAATCTTCAATTTTATTACAAATTCTTCTCCAAGAAGCATATGCAGTAATTCTAGCTTCTTGATTAAATAAAGTTGAATTATTTGGATTTTTAGGATCTGGTTTATAAGTAACAATTTCATAAACAGATAATAAATGATTCATTGTTAAATTAACTGATCTTAATGTTAAAGTTTTTGTTTTTGGATCAATTTCAGAAACTTCACGAACATAAGAAACATCATTGCCACCAACTAAAGTTAATAACCATTTTGGAATAGCTTGTTTACAAGTAATTAATCGTTCACTTCTTAAAACACCAGTAACTGGATCAACTTCTCTTCTTAAAGTATCAACAGCTACAACATGTGTTGACATTTCATTTGGATATTTTTTCCAATTTGCTGCAGAGACTTGGTCCCATGAATAATTAAAAATATGATTACCTGAAAATACTTTCATTTTTGTCGTTGTTTTATAATGTCGTGTTGGTTTTAATGCAAATTGGTATCTTTATGTAAATAATGACTCGAGTCGTTTATATATATATATATATATTTTTTTTTTTTTTCTATGATAGTTTTAGTAAAATCGACAAGGCTGGAAAAATAATATCTTTCGACTCAAAAAGAATTTTTCCGTTAATAAATAAAAAGAATATTCAGCAAAATTTAGTTTTATATTGAGCTTTATCAAAACAGTATCGAATATTCGAAAACAAAAAAAAAAAAAAAGTATTGTCGATTGAATAAAATTTTTTTATATTTTTTTTTTTTTTGTATAATAAATATTGTGAATGTGAAAAAAAATAAAAAGTTTTTTCCTGAAATTTCGTTTGGAAAAAAAAATATTTACTGCGCAGAAGGGTTGATTTATATATGACTAACAATTGGAGAGAATTTTTTTTTTTTTCAACTTTTCGTGGGTCTTTTTTGTCTCTCATTGGCGAGAAATAATAAAAAAAAAAAATAAAAAAAAAGTTCCGATGCCGCTAAACGCCCCGAGTCTCGGAGATATGGATGGGGACGGAATGATCTAGTACTATAGTTAATTTTAGTTCAAAAGGGTCCCAAAAAAAAAATAAGATTTTTGCTCTCGTTTAAGCATGCTAGAATATCAAAGTAATCAAAGTCTAAAGCTTAAAATAGCAAATTTGCGTCCCTGTGTGTATGCGCGAGCGTGCGCAGGAACCAGACGATACTGGGGCCCGGGCCCGTCCATATGCCTCATGATATCCATACGAGCTCTAACTAGTGTAGGTTGCACCCTTAGTCAGCTAACTAGCTAGCTACCCAGCTCGTAAACTTAGTCTAGTTTTAAATTTTTAAATTCGTCGCAAAATTAATTATTTTATCTTTGCGACGGCGTGTTTCCGGTACGCACCTAAATTCCACAATACTGTGCAAATATTGCTGTATCATACATGATATGTCGGTGGTGGTGGCGCTGGGCGATAATGAATATAATTTAATAATAGATTTTACCAGTGCTACACTTACTAAGTAACAATGGTAGTCTACTTGATCATGATTCTTTCGAATACTACAGTACTAACATGTGGTGGGAGGCAGCTATAGCGCTTGAACATTTCGGCTGGAATTAATTAATCTAAAAGATTATCCTAAGCTAAGTAAATCCGCCTTGGTTCTAGATCTCGATTTTGTGTAACCCGATCTATATATGATATCTGATATCTGATATGCGAGTCCAGGCCGCGGCCGGCCTATTAAAGCTATAATTAAGCTAGCATACAGTGTGTGTACTACTGGTATCATACATGGCAGCTGGTAGTATTATTGAGGACAGCTGGTAAACTTGTAGTGGTAACTAACTGTGTCTATGATCACGGATGCTTTAATTAATTTATTTCATTTATTTATAATTCCCAAGACGTTGTCGTGATATATATATAGATATCGCGGCTGGAGCATCCGCGGTTAATTATTATCATGGACTATTATAATATAATACATTGGATGATACAGTAATATGATTCAAAATGTTAACTTACATGATAATACATAAAGTGACATTTTGGCATATGTAAAATTGCTATCTTTCGGATCCAATTTTAACTTAATTATATACTAAATAATATATATCCGGATGTATATAATATATATAAATTCTAACTTAATTCAAACGATATAGATATCAGAATAGCTAGAATTCAGCCATGGCAGCCTGTTTATAAATTCTCATCAGTAATACTGCAGATGTATATATATATATATATACCAGCTGCCATGGTAGAATATATGCATATATATACATATATATGGGGATATATATAAAATTTAGACAAGACAACTGCAATGAGCCATATATACTGTACAATATATATATATATGTAATATACCAGTATCCGGATATTTAAATTTATAAGCCAGTTTAAATATTAATTTCGAAGGGAGTTGAATCCTCAACTGTGATAAAATAATAGACAGACTATATATATATATATATCTATATAATAATATTCTAACAGTTTAAATACATTTAAAAGATAATATATATATAATATTCTTCGTTGAATTATATATACAACTAGCTCTTATGTTGTCAAGATGTCAAGATATTTTATGATTCATGATTCATTGTTGTGACAATAGAGTACAAACTTTATTGAATCAATTAATTCAGGACACCTCCTGCAGCATTATTATGATATTTTTTTACGTTGTACAATACAATACAATACACATCCATCATCCTCGTCATGATATGAAAATTATTTTTTTTCCCCTGAAAAAATTGCATTTTATTTATTTGACTGTCTGGAAATGGTACCTTTAGTAGCGCTTAAACGAAGCCGTTAGCACTTGATGCATAGTTCGTGCTTAGCCGATCTTCCGACGTTGGGAGCTTTTTTTTTTTTATGTTTAAGCACCAATAAGAAAAAAAAGAATAATGTTAACCCCCATATCATACTGTAGACAGATTAGTTCTAAGCAGTGCTAAAACTATAAACCTTAAGCAACGCAAAATTATAGTAGGCTATACCATCATTTTTTTTTTTCTTCTCATTTATTCAAAACTTAATAAAATTATTCATCCATAGTTTTGTTCTAACCCTCAAACACAATATTCTATTAACATTAAAACTACTATTTATCGTTATATATTTTGCTTTTATTCCTAAAAAAAATAAAACATCACTAGGATCTTTAAGAATAAAAGGTGCTATTTAAAAAAAAAGGCAAAACCCGCATATGGTGTATAATAGAGATATCAATAACAATATAAATTTGCATAAAAATGATAACAATAATATTGATATAGATTCAGGATCAAATAGTGCTATTGGATCATCAAAATCATCATCATCATCATCATCAACCTCTTTAGCTAGTAATACAGATTTATCATCAAGTCCAGAAAGTAGTACATCAAGTTTTCTTAGATCAACAACATCAACACAGCATAATAATAATAATAACAATAATAATAATAACCAACAACCAACATCATCTTCAACAAATACATCAAAAACTTTTAATAATAATGAAAATGATTATAATAATTTTAGAAGAAGAAAAACTGTAATGGCAAATTTATATGCAAAATATTTTCATCAATTAACAATAGGATGTTCAAATAAAAATTGTAAATCATCATATTGTGCTAATAATATTAATAATAATGGATTAGCAGGTAATCAAATATCCCCACAAACAATAGGTACAATAGCAGAACAATTAATGATTGGAGTTGGTGAAGAAGGATTATGTGAAACAATTACTGATAATACAATTTCAAATATTAATAAAAGAAAAAAAATGTATTTAAATCATGAACAAAAAATAAAAAATTCACCTTTAACAACTAATACATATTCAATATCAAATGTTTTAAAATCTATTGTAGTAAATATGTCAAATTCAGAACTTGTTAATTTAATTATTAATATGGTTGATTTTACTTATTTACCAAATCAAATATCTGATTATATTAAAGATTTAATAATTTCAAAATCAATTTGGACAAATCAATCAAAACAAGAAATTTTTACAAAATTAACAAATTATTTACAATTAATAAATAATAATACAAATATCAAAAAAAATAATTATAATAAAAATTCTGGGATTTTTTATTATTTAGGTCATTTGGCTCATAAATATTATCATTTAGCAAAAACTACTAATGCATTAACATCAGTAATTAATTGTTTAAATCAATTGATTGAAACAAGTAAAAATAGTATTGATTCAATTCCAATTAATTATTTACCAATTAATTTATCATCAACACATGAAATTTATAGTCAACAAAATTTTATTGAAAATTGGCCAAATTTATCATATTCTTTAGTAATGACTGAAAATTTTTTTATAAATGATATTAATGAAAAAGAAAATGAAGAAAATTTTAAATTATTAGAAATTATAAAGAAACAAAAAAAAATTGATTTACCAATTGAGTCATATTATAAAAAATATTATCAAGGTAAAAATTGTAATTATATTATATCAAATAATATTTTAACAAAAAATCAACAAATTAAATTATTTAGATTTGGTAATTTAAAACAAATGATGACTTGTGGTTCAAGATTAAATATAACAGAAAATTTTTTAAAAAGATTAATTGGTAAAATTTCAATATCAAATTATAATAATTCAAAAAATTATATGGGGAATTTAGTTGGTACAAGTCATTATATTAATAATAATTATATAATGGATATCAATTTTTTAAATGAAAATTCTGCACCATTAATTAATATGAATTGTTTTTATTTAATAGTTGATTCAAATAATTTATTAGAATCTGTTTTTAAACAATTAAAAGATTCGGTACAAATTGGTGATTTAATTAAAAGACCATTAATGATGCAATATAAAACTTTAAATGATAATTTAACATCAGATTTAGGTGGTGTTCAAACTGAATTTTTTCAAGATTTAGGTAAAGAAATTATTAATAATAAAAAATATTTTATTGAAACTGATGAAAAAACTTTATGGTTTAATGAAGAATATTATAGTGAAACAATGGAAGATGAATATGAAATGTTAGGATTATTAATTGGAATTTGTTTATATAATGGTTGTTTATTTGGATATGAATTTTGTGAATTATTTTATAAAAATTTAAAAAATTTAAATAATGATAAAATTATTATTGATTTAGATAATGATTTAAAAGATATGTATCCAGAATATTCAAAACAATTAAAAAATTTATTAATTAATAAAGATTTAAATATTGATGAATTGGAATTAACATTTGAATATACAAATAAAATTAATAATCAAATTAATGAAATTAAATTACCATCATATAATAAATTTAAAAATGGTAAAGTAACAAATTCAAATGTTGATTTATATGTTAAAGAAGTTTTAAATTATCGATTTAATAAACAAATTCAATCTAAATTAAATTCTTTTAATTGTGGTTTTAGAAGAATTATTCATAAAGATTTAATTCAAATGATTGATTATAAAAATATAAAAGAATTATTAGAAGGTATACCAAGAATTGATTTAAAAGATTGGGAATTAAATACAATTTATGAAAATTATAATAATAAATCATTACAAATTAAATGGTTTTGGTCAATTTTAAAAAATGATTTTTCAAATTTAGATTTACAAAATTTATTAAAATTTTGTACTGGATCAAAGAGACCACCAGCAGGAGGATTTAAAACTTTGGGATTTTCAATTTCAAAAATTCAATATGAATATGATAATCCTTTACCAAGTACTCAAACTTGTTTTGCTAGTTTAAATTTACCAAATTATTCTTCTAAAGAAATTATGAAAGAACGATTATTTAAAGCATTAGAACATGATCAAGGTTATGGATTAGCTTAATATAAAAAAAATTTTTGTAAATAAATATATTAATTATCTAAGTAAATTATTTTTTAGATTTTTTTAATTCAATTCCTTGCCAAAATGGATTAAAAGGATTTTCTTCATTATCTTCCTCCTCATCATCAGAACCATCTTGTTCAATATCACTTGTAATTTCAGGTGGTTGAGTTTCATTAAAAGTTCTTTGAGTATATCTTAATATAAATGAAGCTTTTGAACCATGAGGACCTTGTTTTAATTCTTGTCTTTGTTTAGTTGTAACAATTAAAGGTCTAATAACACTTGGACCTTTTTGATAATTTAAATTTTTACTTGTTGTATTAACATGATGATAAGTAAAAGGTTCCATTTCAGAATCTTGATCAGTTTCATTTTTTTTAAAATCTTTTTTATCATCATTTGAATCAGAAGTTTCATCATCTTCTTCATCATCACTATAATCATCTGATGATATTTCTTCTAAATCTTTATTTAATAATTTTTTATCATTATTTAAATTTTCTTCATCATTTTTTAATAAAACTTCATTTATTGTTTTAATAAGTGATGGACCATGAGGTATTGGTTTCTTTGTAAATAATTGAATTAATTGTAATTTTCGTTGTTCTAATAATTTTTTATCCTTATATAATTGTCTTTTTCTTCTTAATCTTTGACTTAATTTTTTCTTAGTAGTTAATAATTCTTGTTTTTCATCTTGTTTTGGTGGTGAAGGTGGAGGAGGAGGTGGTGCTGAAGATTGTTTTGAAACTTTTAAATTTTTAATCTTTGAATTTTTTGATAATTTAGTTACAGCTCTTGCAGCAGCTGCTGGTGAACTTGAAGCAGGTAATGTTGAATTAGAATTAGATGATTTAGATTTTTTCTTTTGATGAACACTTCTAATATCAGATTTTTCACCAATAATACCACGACAATTTCTTGAACCACAATAACAAATTTGTGCGGTATTAGAAAATCTATTAAAATTATAATCATAAGAAACTTCAGTACCTGGTTCAATACATTTAATTGCAAATAAACCAATTCTTGGTTTACCATTAACTGACCATTTTTCAACTTGAGCATTTGGATCACATGAATGATTAACAAATCTTGCTGCTGAACCTTTTGTACCACTATCAATAACTAAACCTTTTTCTAAACCTAAAAAATAATAATGTTGAGCATTTTTATATTCATTTTGTAATCTTGATTGCATATCTTGAGATGTTATAACTTCACCAGTATATTCAATAATTAATTCACCTGGGACATAATTTCTAATAGTTCTTAATCCATAACCTTTATTTCTTGCTTTATAAATTTCATAACCTTGTTCATAATATTTATTTTTTGTAATTGCTTTTGTTAAATCTTGAAATGCTCTATTACCACAATTATTTTCACCAAATGGACAACTATCTTTATCACATTCATATAATTGAATTCTATTTAAACAAGATTCATCACAATATTCTGTACATAAACATAATCCAGTAGCTCGATCTTCTGCTAAATATTTTGCTGTTCCTGCAGTCCAAGCATTTCTTCTCATTCTTCTCCAATTTAAAGGTTTTGGTGGTAAATTTGTACTTGGACCAAAAATATTATAAGGAATTACAAAATCTTTTGGTTTAAATGCTTTTTCATTTGGTAATAACATTTTTATTTTTTTATTATTATTTATTGATGTGGTTGAGGATGTTGGATTATGATATAATCCAGAAGTTAAAAATGCTTTTTTTCTTTTAAAATTAAATTGATCAAAAGGATGAACTTGTGGTTCATAATGATTTGGATCATCAACAATAGGTTTTTCTTCTTCATCTTCATCACAAGATGAAAATGATGGTGGTGATGAAGCAGGTGTTGAATGATTTGTTGGTATACTAAAATCAGAATCTAAATTAGGTGATGAAGATGATTCAACATTTTTATTTTTTTTCTGTTGTTGTTGTTGTTGTTGTAATTTTCTATTAATACTATTTTTAATATAATTTGTATTATTAATAGTTGTTGATGCAATTACTGGATTTTTTTTAGATTTAAATTGATTTAATTTTTCAATATCATCTAAATAATGTAATCTTTTATGTTGATTATAATTTCTACCACCTAAATATGTTTCACTACTTTGTCTCTTTGATAATTTTTGATAAATTTCATCGGACCATACTTGATAATCTAAATTTAAAATAACTTTTTCTGCAATTGGAGGTAATTGTGTATGAATTGGTTCTTTTTTTTCTTCAAAAGTAGTTGGATCAATAGAATAAATAGCTGGTAATTCACTATTTTGAAAAAAATCACGAATAGTTTCTTTGCATTTATCCATTTAGTGTTTTATTTTATTAGTTTTGGGCGCGTAAGTTTCTATCGGGTTTATGTTTGTTGGTTTTGTATATGGTTTCGGGGTGTGTGAAATTTTATATATCGATTTATCAAATGACAGTAAATGTTTTAAATTTCATATATTATAGTTTATTAATATTTATCGAATGAATTGTGTTAGTAATTTTTCTTTTTTGATCTTTTGAATGGTGTCAATGTCGAGAGTGTAGAAATGTATTATTATTTTATAATATAATTTTTTTTTAAAAAAAAAAAAAATGCGAGTGGTTGGTTTTGTAAATATGAAATGAAATAAATGAAATAAAAAAAGCGCGACTTTTCTTTCTTAATATGGACAAAAAAAAAAAAATATTTGGGAATTCAAAAAAAAAAATATTTTTTCCCGTGTGGACGAAAAAAAAAAAGAATAGAATTTGAAAATCGGATTCCCGAGAACCTATAAACGCTATTCCGTCCGCTATTCCGGTTTTCTCCTCACAAAAGCCAAAAATAATTTTTCAACATCAAAAACCATTAGACATTCTTTAATATCATCTCACTAGTGTATCAAAAAATGTTTAGAATACGCACAATAATACCTAAAAGACCATTACTAACACCACCTACCAAATACAACAAAAACATCCCACTAACAATACAAAGAACATTTTTTAAAAGAGTTACAGTAACAAATCCAAAAGCAATTAAATGGCTTAATTATTCAAGAAAATTTTTAATTTTTGTTGGAGCATTTTATGCAGCTGGTATATCAGTTTGTGCAGGTATTTATTATTATACAACTTTTACATTAGAAAAAATACAACCTATTCCATTAGATTGGAGTTTTAAACAAAAATTATTAGCATTAGCAGGAGCAAATCATCATGAAGAACAACGATATACAATTGTTTGTAAATATTATGAAGAATTAATTAAACAATTATTATTCCCAAATGGTGATGATACTAAACCAATGATTAATTTAAATGAACAAAAACCAGAATGGTTAGCAGGTTATGCAGATATTGCTATTAGATTAGGATTAAGTCAAGCAATGTTAGATAGAACTGAAGAAGCAAAAGATGCTTTATATAGTGGATTAAGTATTCCATATGGTCAAAATAATTTAAAAAATCGAGCTGCATTACAATTATCAAAATTAGAATTAAAAGATGGTAATAAAAAAGAATCAGAACAATTAATTAAAGAATCTTTAAAATTAGTTGTTAAAAATTTTAATAATAAAGATTTAAAAATTGAATATCAACAACCATTAACAAATGAACAAATTATTTCAAGTATAGAATTAGGGAAATTATTTGTTGAAAAAAAAAAATTAAAAGATTCTTTAATTATTTTTTTATCATTATATAAAGAATTAGAAAATTCAAAACAATTATCTTCAAATGAAATTAATATTGATAAAACAAAATGTTATGATTCAACATTAACAACATATATTTCAGAAGTTTTATGGGCTCTTGGTAATAAAAAAGATGCAATTATTTGGGGTGAACAAAGTTATCATGAATCATCAATTTATTCTAAAGAATCAATTGAATGTGGTTCATGTGCTAAAACAGCTGCTACTAATGTTTCTTTAATGTATAAAAATTTAAAAATGTTTAATGAATATGAAAAATATAAAAAAATCGCTGATGAAACTACTATTATTTTAGGTAATCCAAGTAGATATGAAAAGATTTGGGCGGGTATATTATAAGAGGATAAAAGAAATATATCAACAAAAGATTAAATAAATTAAATATAATATGTACAGAAGTATACTAAAAAATTTTTTGGTTTTACCAACTAGCTTTCTTAACACCTGGTAATTCACCAGCTAAAGCCATTTCTCTAAATTTCATTCGACATAATCTAAAATCTGGTAAGACTGATCTTGCATAACCTGATTCAACACATCGATTTCTAACTTGAGTATATCTTGTATAATTTGGCATAGATGCTAATTGTAATTGAGCTTCAATTCTTGCTCTCATTGGTAATGTAGTATTTGATGCAATATATTTTAATGCTACTCGATGTGTTTCTTCTTTAGCAAACATGTGTCTTTTGAAATTGTCACGAACCATACGAGATGTGACATGTTGACCACCGGGTAGTGGAATGCTTTTAAACCCTGGATATCTTGGTGCCATCTTTCTTTGATTAGTTTTGGTGATTGATTTCAATGAATTTTTTTTTTTTTTTTAATTCTGATGGTGTAAAAAAATTTTAAAAGTGGGAGGTTTGAAATTTTTTTTGATTGGTACAGTCGGAGGTCCGGTAAGTATGTGCGGCTGTCTTGTCTCAGATTTAGGTAAGCTTGAGGTTTTTCAGCAGTTAAATATTCCCATATATATTAAATCAAAATAATCAGTTAAATTGGATGAAAATTCAAGAAAAAAAAAGAATATTTTTTCGTGAGGTAATGTTTATGTTATAGATATATATACAGTATAATTATTATCTCGAGGATCCGTTATAATATATATATATTGGCTATGGTATGCTACAGTTTATTTTGCAAGGCTATGGCAATTGCAAGAAAAATCAGGTATATAGCGGTATTATATATGGTTGAGATATATATACATCTTATAAGTTGCTCATAAAAAACGGAGTCAATTGTTAACAATTAATAACTTAAATTTCTAATTAGTTAACTTTATAATAGGTATACACTATGTAAGTTCAAGCTGATTGAGCTCAAATTTCGTGTTTTTGTAATGACTAATATGGGGCTCGAATATATACAGTTGTATATCATATACAAGTCATCAAATGGTTTATATACATGTATAAGCTAGGTATTTACATTATGTGGTGGTACTGGTCGGTGGTACTTAAGAATCTCACGCCATTTCTGCATAATACCATGGTAGAACACGTAGTGGTGAAAATAATATTGTGCGGCGACCGGTCGATCTACCTTTTTTTTATTAATTTCCAGCCATCGAATATATTTAGTAATCAAAATTTTTGTTTTTTTTCCATGCATTCAAATTTGACATTTAATTTAAATATTTTCTTATTGTGTTTCTGCTGTCAAAATTTTTGTTCTAATATTAATTTAACAATGTTTTATTGATAAAATTGATTTTAATTGATTGATGATGATGCATATTTTTACTTGATTCATAGTCATAATAAAATTTTTCGAATATATAATTAACGTATGTATACAATTTTGTAGTTACAAATATTCTTAAGGTATCTTAAATATTTCTTGCACTATATTATAATTAATACTAATATCTATTAGACAATTAATGCACTATAGTTATAATTAATTATAACCAACCAGCAGCTGTCTGTACTTTATTTAGTTAGTAGCTAGATATCATATATATGTGGTCTTTTTATCAAGAATATTCACAATACTAGAACCATCAACCAGTAATTTCCCCACATTACACCATTCTCTGGATCCTAATTATAACTATTTAAACAGAGTTAAGTATTAAAATGTATAAGTAACTATAGTAAACATAATAAACTTTTTTAACAGTGCGCACTCCGGATTTTCTAGTGCTTATAATAAACAATTGAAACTCTAATTAAGTACCAAATTTGTTGTTTATTGAGACAAAGAACAGGACATAATAGTTTCATAATTTTTCACTATATATAGTATCCGGATATAGTATACAATTAATATAATAACTACAGAATCAATTGTATATAAAAAAAATTATTTCAATATATAGAAAAAAAAAAAAAAATCGCGTCAATTTATTTTTTCTTCTTGTTCTTCTTCTCTCTTTCTTTCTATTTTTCAAACTAAAAACAATTATAATTCAGAAATGCTCTTCTACGGTATTAATAGTCCGAATATTAAAGGAGTATTTTCAAAACGAGAATCCCGTTCAATAGCACGAAATAATGAAAATAATCCAAATTTTTTAATTAAAGAATTTGAATCATATAATGAAGCAGCCAATTTTGCACAAATTGATCCAGTTTATAAAATTAATTTCCCAATTAAAAATATATCAACATCTAAATCAGAACAATTAGAATTATTAACTGATGAATTGGAAATTTTTTTAAATAATCAATTACAAGATATTTTACCACCAATTGTTATAATAACTGATAGTTTATTTTTAAAAAAATGTAATGAAGATTTTGGTAAAAAAATTGAAAAAAATGGTTATAATGATTATAAATATGGTAAAGAATTAGAAGAATTTAGAAAAATTATTCATGTTATTGAAGATAGATATGATTCTTTAGGTTCTTGTGATATGTTTGTATCTATTTTATTATATGGACAAGATGAAGATGGTGATATTATAATTGATCAATAGTAGTTAATTATCAGTTTAAGTATACAAAGGGGAAATATTTACCCGTTTTATACTTAAGCGGATGCCTTTTTGGTAGCAAGAATTATTAGTGCATAAACAGCTTCTCAGGTACTACAATACACTGTACGGTACAATACTGCCATTATAATTATTTAAGCTGTAAAAAAAAATTATTCCACGCATAAGAACAATGAAACCCAATCAAACGGTTTTTTTTTTCAACTTCCAAAAAAAAATTTTATCAGATAGACCTTTTTTTTTTTTTTATGAATCATAATAAAATACGATAAAAATATACACAATGTACTTATAAACAAATTTTATAAACAAATTTCATAAGAATAGTAATTAAATTAAATAGAGAAACCTACATACAAGAATAAAAAAAATAAAAAAAAAAAAAGATTACAAATTCGTTAAAAAATCATTATAAATAAAAAAATAAAAATTTTACCTTTTTTTTAGTTTTTAGTTGTTTTTTTTGTATTTTTTTTTGAAATTTATGCAGTTGCACTAGCAGTTGAAGAAGATGATGCAGCATTAGGACCTAAAGTAGGAGTAGATCTCTTTTGATTATAATCTTTGATAGCTGATTTAATAGCATCTTCAGCCAACATAGAACAATGCAATTTAACAGGTGGTAAAGATAATTCTTTTGCAATAACAGTATTTTTAATTTTACCAGCTTCCTCTAGACTCATACCTCGAACTAATTCGGTAACATATGAAGAAGAGGCAATGGCACTACCACAACCAAAAGTTTTAAATTTAACATCACTAATAATACCATTATCATCAACTTTAATTTGTAACTTCATAACATCACCACATGCAGGTGCACCAACTAAACCGGTACCAACATCTTTATCATTTTTATTCATTGAACCAACATTTCTTGGATTTTCATAATGATCAATAACTTTTGCATGATATGATCTGGTATTTGTTAATGCAATAAAAGGTTTTGATGATGATGCTAATGATGGTTTTGATTGTCGTAAAGCTTGTGTAGCAGTTCGAGAAATTGTTGATGAGACGTTAGTTCTTAAAATCTGTCGAAACATTTTTGTTGTATGTATATATATTTAATGAATGTGTTGAATATAAATAAATAAATTAATAAATGTGAAAGTTAAAACAAAAAAAAAAAAAAAAAAAAAAGCGAATAAATTTTGGTTCTGGACTCGATTACTTTATAAAGTTCTTTTTTGCTTGTGTCTGAAAATTTTTTTTTTTTTTTCTTACTCCGATCTTCCAATAAAAGGGCTCAATAGTTGACTTAATACTGCTTAACCAAGCTTAAGGATTTTTTTGACTGAGCAGACTCTAGAGCTTTGAGAGCAGAGAAGAGCAGAGCTCCGATGACCGATCTTTTTCTCTTGTGGATTTGATTATTAATTTGAAAAAAAAAATAATAATAGAAAAAGAAAATATTAATCAAGACTGGCATCTTCTATCTATCTACCAGGTAGCTAATAAAAGTACAAAAAAAAAAATTATGGAGAATAATTTTCAAATCTGCAGAATTCTTCACTATCTAAAAACACTAGTTAAGCTTAGCACAGTATACATCATACAACTAACTATCTAGGTACTAGTATACCGGCCTAGGCTGTGTTGTTATCTGAGTTGATTGATCTTGAACCGTTTTAAAAATGTAATCATAATTATCTAATAATTGAGGGGATAAAGTTGTTTATACACTACAGTAGTCACTTATAATTATCAAAGCTCAATTAGCGTATACTATAGCACATATATAGTACTCCACATCACAGTAAAAAAAACGACTAATAATAATAATTTGCTATTAAATATCTATTGATTACAATCAGATAGAATTTTTCCTTCGGATATCAGATAAGTTTTTTGAAAATACACTGTAAAACCCTTTTCCGGTCCCGTGTAGTGGTTGTTGTTTGTTCTAATTAAGTCCAAAATTAACTATGACAAGACCAAAAACTTTAAGCTGGTTCAATCTGATAAGTTCCCCCATATAGTTTTATTCTAAGTGGTCTCCTCAAGCACTGTTAACTCAAGTAGTGTAGAAGCAACAAAACGCAAACCCCCCGACTTTCTTGCCGATGGATAATAAATACTGTATATTACAGTAATTATGGTGGCAAATTTTTTTTTTAAACTTCCCAACTTGAAAAAAATCTGATAAGTTCAAGCCGGGTAACCTAATTTAGAATTCATGGTAAGGTTCTGTCCTGTAGGGCTGAAAATTTTTCATCCCCAGAAAATTCTTTTTTTATTTTTTTTTCTAATCAGATGAGCAGCAAGACTTCGGCGTGCGCACACATCGCAAAAAAAAAAAAAAAAATTCTCTTGTTTTTTTTTTTATCAGATCGCCAGCGCAAGGAATGTGAAACTATAAAATCGTCATTTTTAAAACCATGGATTTCAAAAAATGATTTATTTGCGAGCTTCTATAGTGATTCTCTTTTTTTTTTTTTCAATCATGGGCGTTCTTACTGAATTGCCTTCAAAATTACATCTGATTGTAATTCTTGTAACGTTGAAATATACTGCTTTAATATTTTAATGTAAATATGTATTGAGGTGGATCCTTTTTTCAAGGTCAATTGTTACAGGATCTCATTGTGGATCTTGAAATCATCGATGAGTTTTTCATGATGTTCCAAATTTAGGGGTTCGAGGAGAGGTTTAATTATTACCTAAAGCGATTGATTGAACTGATCATAAAATTTGTATCCGATATAATAATATTATTATGATTGTTAATTAATTATAACCCCCAAATGGGACTTATGCATCAGTCAGTGGTTACTGTAAGAATTCTTACACTGTAAGGTCCTCAGGTTACATGTAACTCAGTTAAAATTGAAATCCGCAAATTTACCCACAAGCGTGGTTTATATACAACCCTACATGTGCAAGTTACAAAAAAACAAAACCTATCGAAAGTTTTAGCAATTTAAATCCATCGATATTACAATTGTAATTTGATTGATTACCTGGTATTAGCTATAACTACTAGTACGTATACTATAGTTTCAATAGAAATGCAAACTTGGCTTTGACTTAATGTTGTATATAAAAAACTTAAACTTGAAAAAGTGCTACTCCCGACCTATTATATATCATCATTGAATCAGATAAGAGAAAAAATCGATGTTATCACATAATCAACAATATTCGATAAAATAATAATTAATGCAAAAAGCTCGCGAATACGGAGCCGGAATCAATCAATAAAAATTATATATTATGGTATATGATTTTATAAACACAAGCCGAAGGTTAGGCTAAATAAAACATTTAGAAACAACCTTTTACGATCCGAGATTCTTATAAATAAATCCTATAGTGCAAACATACAATATATATAGACTAATTAATGGATGGTAGTAATTATAATTTCTATAGTCAATTACAGCTTTGTAGTAGATTTCGGATGCAATTGATATGCATTCATGAACAGCCCGCCGACATGTTAACAATTAGCAGTGGTATACATCCGGATCTATGTAACAGGTTAATTAATTAATATATATCCGGATTTTTAAGTCTTCAAAATATATACTGTATCTTACCATTGGTAGGATTATAAATGAACAGAGATTTAGATTTATCTGACACTGTAATTTATAATTAAATTTGCCACTCAAATGATCAAGTTTGAAATAAATACATGTGCATAAATCATGTATGTTTACAGAGTATCAGTGGGTACATATATTGATAAAGAGATGGTCAATTGGTAGACCTGTTAAATTTTTTTAATTTATATTATCATACTTTTTGCATGATCGATATGAATCTTTACAATTGATAATATTGTGTGTCTTTAAATTCAAATCTTGATGTTCATCGATAAACCATTTATTAATGAGCGTGAATAATTAATAATACCCTGACCAAGAGCTCGTTAAAATATATATATATACATGTAATCATAGGCAATATATATTATATATATATATCAATTAATTCTTGGTCATTAATCAATTGAAAAGACTAGTTTCTAATAAATTATTATGCTGTCTCAATTGAGCTTAAGCGCCATAGCTGTTATGTAACCCGCTGCAATATTAATCAAATTTATCCGAAATTTTAAACCTATTGTAATATATATTTCTCGGATAACATTACAACAAGCAATGCTATTTTCAACAACAGCCTAGGTATCAATATTGTTTTTCGATTCTATAGCTAGAATGAACTCAATTAACCCCATATGTATGTTTTTCAAATAAATATTGGTGTCCACGTAAATATTGATGAAAATAGTAAAATAAACAATTATTAAAACAATTGAGCAGTTAATTATTAATTACTAGCATTGGGTTACATGTACATGTACTTGAGTTAATCATAAAATATTGAAGTTAAAGGAGTTTCGAATTCTAGATCTCCATGGGGTTAAAATCATATAACAGCTAGTTTAATTGAACTTAATTAATTTTTAAATCTATTTTTAACCAATTGGCCGACTCCTTTATCTATCGATATATATCAATTTAGCACTGAATCTATAGCTGACTTCTATCTGAATCCAATTGGATATATAGCACGCGGAACCTAGCTAGATCTCGAGATCAAGATCAGTTGTGGGGCTTAAGTAATTATAATATACTGTATATACAATTGATGTAATGCATGCATGTACATGTATATACAGTATATCATGATATTATAAATTAATTATATATGTATATGTATATATATGTATATATATGTATATATATGTATATATATGTATATATATATATATATATCGATCATGACCTTAATTAAAATTCACTATAGATATATATATCCAACACTAACATCTTAATATAGATATAATTATAAAATACAAAATATTAATAATACATATATATATATATCTATAGATGTGCAGTTGACATCTATTGTCATCTATTGTGGAAATTATATAAGTATATCATAGTATAGAAGCATTTCATGATTGCAACTATGGCTAGAGTTCTTAAAATTGACTCCAGATTCTTTCTAAATACCATTGCAATAAATTAAGTTGGTACTTTAAATCAATTATCCATGCATTCTCCAATTGAGGCCTAAATTAATTCAACATGCCAATTGATTGATTACAAGTAGAACATATATGTTATATTCAATTGAACACTTGCTAGAATAACTACATGCTAATATATATATATAGAATCCGAAAATATAGTCATTAAAACTAAATAAATAATGATAATAAACAATCCTTTTATTTTTTTGTTGAAAAAAGAACATTTACATACCTATAGATAATATATAAACAAAAAAATCAATACTTTTGATAAGAAAAATCCTTATTAGTATTAGATTTATAAATATGCAAAACAAAATGCAAAAAATATATAAAAAACAAAACTTTTTTTTTTTCTTTCTCTTTTTTTTTTTTTTTTCTTTAATATAAATAAACTTTAAAATGCGTTAGTATAAATAATCCTCCTCCTTCTCTTAATAAATAGAAAGATGTTGAAATCTTTCTTTACAGTAATCTTTAATTATTCATTCCCTTTTTTCCTTATTAAATGCTTTAATCCAAATAAAATACACAAATAATAATATCCAAAAAAAAAAAAAAAAAAACATTGTAGAATCTTTCCTAATTCTTGTTTTCTTTATTTTGTTCATTTAATAAATTATTTTCATTCAATGGTTTCTTTTCAATACTACCATTAGATTTATTATTATTATTATTTTTTTTACTATTATTATCGTTAGTATTAATATTATTAGTATCATCATTTTTTTTTAAAATAATTTCATCATCATCTAATTTTCCATAACTTTTTTCATGTTCTCTAATTAAAATTTTATCTTGAACTTCCCAATGTCTATCAATTGCTTGAACGAAGTTATCTAAAATATTTAATAAAATCATTGCAATTAACATCCATCCAATATGAATAATCACTTTTGATGAAAATTCCATATTAACTAATTTATTAATTGCTTGCATTTTCATTTTCATAATAAATGTTGTAGAAAATTGTTTTTTTTTTTGTTATGTAGTATTGAAGTGAGTTGTTTATGTATTTATGCAAAATAATTGGATATATATATATTATGTTTCTGTATATTTATTTTGTACCACAATAAATTGGTAATTCACTAGAATTGATTTAAAATTGACAAGATAGCAAAAAAAAAAAAAATATTCAAATCAGGGAGATGCCGTGTTTCTTATATACATTTTGTTTTTGATTTTATTAGGTACAATGTAACCACTACTAAAAAAAGAATAAATTCAAGCCCCCTGTGCTGGATGTGTTGAAAAATACGTGTTCCCTGAAAAAAATAAAAAAACTTCTTTAAACAGTTTAAACGAATGATTTTATCTGTTGCCTAGGGTAATAATCACAAGCTTTTTAAATGTTTTAAACGGCGATAAATAGGTTTTAAGCTGTGTTATCAGCTTTTAACTGGTAAACTTTTTAGTAACTGTTAATACGTCTTAAGCTTTACTAACAAAAAGCTAAGCACACAGTGGAACGAAAAATCTCAACGTTACGGTTTATTTGTTGGGAGGTTTGTATCAGTGGGGGGTTGGTAGACCGTCGTCGGAAATCCGTTCGACAAAGTCAATTTGACAGTTACTACTGCTTGAGAAATTGTTTGACAGGGTTCCTGGCGTTCAATAAGTCTGCCTTGACTGAGAGACCATGGTCAACTTTGGTTGATAAATTGCAATCATTTATTGAAAATATTATTATAACTCTTCAACCAACTATCGGCATATATTATATAATAAATTGGCTTAAGTTAGAAGGTTTCTTATAGTTGCTTATACCAAAAATATATAGTGATTGGTTAATGGAAACTTGAATTAAGCTCTTCTATATAGTATAATAATTAGACACTAAATCAAGGTATACTATAGCTATGGAAATTTTATAAAGAATTGGTGAATTAATATTAAATTATATATATAGATGGGTATATATATACAAAAACTTGTACAACTTTGCACTTGTTCCAGGTAAAAGATCAGATACCTATATTTATATATCATACCATTGCAATATTGATTGAGAAAAAATTCCTATGAAAAGATATCAATCGAATTAATTATTATAAACCATTACAAAATTTTGAGTAATTAAAGAGACAGAAAGTTTGTAAAATGATACAAAAATTTCCACACTTGTACATGTATACTAGTTTGTTCAAAACTAAATATGATTGGCTTAATTAAAAATACTTAAGGAACACTATTGCCGTTGCTATAAATAATATTTTTGAATATTTTTTTTTTTCGTGTACTGGTCATTAAATTCTTATTATAATATTTGGAGAAAATTATGCGTAAATTGACTTAAAAATCTGTTAGATAAGCTCATCATGTCTATCGATCATTATGATTGTAATATTGTCTCATAGGCCGGCGAAGTTTAAAATAAATTATTTGTAACCACTAATGCTACAGCCTCACTGTCCCAAAAATATTTGTTTTCCTCGGGCTACCACCAGCTGCTACTGTAGTACTAATTATATCTGCAGGGTTCATCAGACTTAATGCAAAACTAGTACTCACTTACTACAACTACTAAATATTCTTACTACAATTTCTCAAAAGACAAATTTTGGTTACATGTAATCCTAAAATGATATTAGTACTTGTATATATAATAAATTAGTAACAAAAAAAAATATGAAGTTTAAATAAATAAAAAAGAGTTAAAATGCAAAAAAAAACGAATAAGTTAAATAAATAATAAAATGATTTAGAGTTGATAATCAGTAGATAAGTTAGGTTAGTAGTTATGTTATGTTAGCATTTGTAAAAATTTACATTTGATTACCACCAAATCTAAACAAAATATTATCATCAAAAGATTCATTTTCAAATTGGTTAGTAGAATTATCATTATTAGTATTAATAGGTGAGAAATTGAATTGATGTAATTGTGATTGTTGTAATTGCTGTGATTGTTGTTGTTGTTGTGAATAATCATTTTTTGGTGTCATTGAACGTGATGGTACAACTGAAGTACTATTACTTGTATTATTAATACTATTAGCAGTACTTTTAGTAGTAAAAGTCAATTGTTGATTATAATGATCATTATATAATGAATCAAAATTAGTAAATAAATTATTATCAAAATTATTACCAACTCTTGATAATAATTGAAATGATTGTAAAGGAGGTGATGATAAATCACCCATATCAGATACACTTGAACTTGAAGAATTTGTTGAACTCATTGATAATTTTGGAACTCTTGAATTAGTTTCATAATCTTCATTACTATTAAATACAATATTCCAAGTTGGTAATGATCTTTGTGCAATAGCAAAACTTGCTAAACCAACTTTTGATAATATTGGAGAATTTGATAATGAACCCATTAATGCATTAAAACCAGCACCATGTGTAACTAAAATAATTGTTTGATTATAATCTTTTTGATCATAATATTTAATTAAATTATTTAATCCTTTATTAAATCTTTCATGCATTGTTTTAAATGATTCTCCATATTCACCACTTGAACCTAATTTACAAACATCCCATTGTTCATCAACTTTTAATATATTATTAAAATTTGATATTAAAAATTTTTTAGAATCTTTTGATAATCCAATATGATTATCTGATGGTGGTGGTTGAATATTTTCAAAATAATCTGGTGTTAACCATTCACCAAAAACTCCATCTATTCGAATTATTGGCTTATAATTATTATTATTATTATTGGTATCATAAAGTTTTAAACCTTTTAATAAATATGCTGAGGTTTCAATGCAACGTAAAAATGGTGAAGAATGAACTACAATTTCGTGTTTATTATGATTATTACAATCAAAATCCATCATATTTGATAATCTTGAACCTACTGAAATTGCTTGATCCATTCCATGTTGTGATAATGGGGTATTATAAGGAGTTGGTGATGACCAATTCCATGATAGATCTTCTTTATCGAGTCTTTGACCATGCCTTACAACTACAAGTCGAGTAACACCCATTTTTTTTATTATTATTATATCTTTATTGTTGTTATCATACAAGGATGGTCAAGTATTTCTAACAACAAGACCTGGTGTTATTTATATCAGTACTATTGTTTTTTTTATAATTTCGATCAAAATTGTAGAACAAAAAAAAAAAAAAAAAAATTGGTGGTAGCGGATAGTGGCTTATATATATAATATGCTATTAAAAAAAAATTTCGATGACCAGTTTTAAACAGGGTTAAAAGGAAAAAGTAAAAAAAAAAACAGTAGATCTCGAGCGGCCACAAAAAAAAAAAAAAAAATTTAAACAAGCACGTTTAACTTTAAAAATTTTATATTAATTTATTTATACGTGAAGGTCCGGAACCCACCTGGCATCATGTTCACGTATTTTAACATTGCTTAAGCGCTCGCAGATTTTTGTTTTATTACTGTAACAATCTGTAGCTTGTGAAAATTTTCTGGTTCAAGCGCTTAGAAAAATACCTGGTAGCTTCTTAGAACTTTATCCAGCGTATAAGAAAAAAACATTGATCTGCAAATTTTTATTTTTAATTTGATTAAATTAGATCTTTTGCATCAAAACTTTCATGTGAAAAACAAAACCTAAATCTTTTTTAATAAACATAATCATCATATGGTCATAAAAATTATGACGACCATTAATTTAAATACATCCATGTATGATACTCCTCTTTTTTTGGACCTCCAACATCATTAATCAAAAACCACAAATTTAGTTAACCACAAACCCTGATCCATGATCTGTGGTTTTCAGAATTATCTTAACATCAACACTGTGGATGCTTAAAAACTTTTGTTGGATTCAAAAAAAAAAAAAAGGTGAGTCTCACAATCTAACGGTTTTGTTTTGTTTGGTGTTTGGTCAAGCCAAAAAAAAAAAATCATGTATCGATCGTATGATTACTCATTGATGTTTAAATTTTTTTTTATTAATAATATATTTTTGGCTGCAGGATTTTTAGGATACGTTATAATTTTAAGCTTAATGAATCATTTTTGAATTATATATTCAGCCTTACAGGTTTTTTATTTATTGTTTAATTATAAAACTAATTTTAAACATATATAAAAAA
The DNA here is from genome assembly GCA_030564325.1 of Blastobotrys capitulatus. Taxonomy (NCBI): domain Eukaryota; kingdom Fungi; phylum Ascomycota; class Dipodascomycetes; order Dipodascales; family Trichomonascaceae; genus Blastobotrys; species Blastobotrys capitulatus. Next base: position 24,038 of record JAJLUL010000009.1, read on the forward strand.
AAAAAAAATCCAACCAAAATTGTGTATCAGGTAAATTGAACCTAGGTAAAATTACAACTTTAAAGTTTGATTGTTGGTTGTGCTTTAAATTCTTGAGATTAATGGACAAAATCGATAGTTAATCTGGATATATATGACTGTATGTATGCGTCATTCTATTCTGGTATTCTATACATGGTAGATGAACACTCTAACCTGGATAAATAAAATGGATGTATACTGTAACATTAATTATCACCTGAGCTCATCATGATGGTGATATAACGAAGCATAAGATCGCCTTCAGGTATACAAAAATGGATAGGGCCGGCAGGCCTAGATCTCTAATCTATATATAAATTTAACTTTGAATGAGCCGCATAATCTGGTAGCCGCACCTACCATGCACAGTAACTTCTATTCAAGAACTTGACTGTAGCTAGACGGACGTATACATACTGACGATACAGCATCAATCCATATTAAACGCGTATCTATATATATTAAGTAATGGTTTAATAGAACCTTCCAATCCTCCTAATAAAATTGAGCGTATCAATTATCTCTGATCTTGTTGGTATTATTGGCTTTCTGGTACTACCACTACAGGTACAGTGTCAAAAATTGCTACGCGCCCTTGTCCCTGCTTTAACTTAAATAATGGTTATGATAAAAATTTGTCCCAATCTAAAATAATTATCACAACAACATTCACAAAACAACACAACAACATAACTATTGGCAAACAATGCCATGAGCAAAAACTTTCCTTCTTTTTCATTCAAACCTTCAATACCAAAAAAGGAAGAGGAAGAACATAAAAAAGATTCTTCAGAAACATCAACCTCAAAAAGACAACGAGATGATAAAAAAGAATTTATAAAAGATTCAAAAGTATCAAAACATTCTCATCATTCAAAACGCCATAATCATCATTATAAACATGATAAATCAAAACATCATCGAAAAAGGTATCATCATGGTGATAAATTAGATGATAATATTGTTATTGATACACATGGGTTACATCAAAAAGATTTATATCAACCAATAGATATTAATTATGAAAAACCAACTTTTTTAATAGGTCAACCACATTTAAAAATATCTAAAGATGGAATTATAGATTTTATAAATATTGATACAAAAAGAAAAAAATTTTATAATAAATTATACAAATTTAGTAAAAAAAAAAATTTATTAGTTGATTTTAATCAATTTGATGAACCATTAAATCCATTAGAATACTATGAAATTCAAAAAATTGATTTAAGAACTCAATTAGATGAAAATCCAACATCTGAATTATGGCAAAAATATATTCAAAATGAAAGATTATTATTATATTCAAATAAATCAATTCATAAAAGTTTAGCAAATGAAAGAATTTCTTTAATGTATAAACAAGCAGTTGAAGAATTTCCATATGATATAAAATTATTCAAATTATACATTGATACTCTTAATTCTAATAAATATAAAGAATGGAAAAAATTTGCAATAAAGACAGAATATGTTGAAGCATTTGAAAATTGGATTGATTATAAATTTTTGGAAACTAATGGATTTGAAATTAATGAAGTAATTGATCAATTAATTCAAGATAATTTATTAGATATAGTTTTTAAAAATGAAAAAATTCTATTAAAAGTTATTTATAAAATTTGCTGTTATTTAAGAGATGCAGGACATTATCAAAAAGCAATTGGTATTTATCAAGCATTAATAGAGATAAATTTTTTTAAACCTAATACAATTGATAATAAACATTTACTAACATCTTTTAAACAATATTGGGAAATGGAAACTTTAAGATTTGGTGATTTAAATGCCAAAAAATGGTTCAAAACTAGTTCAACAGATCATGTTTTGATAAATTTTCATTCAAAATATTTCCCAATAAGATCAATTGATTGTAAAACAGAGGATCAAATTAATAAAATTGTTTTATTTTCAGATATTGAACCATTTTTATTTACTATTCAAGATATTGAATCATTATTATTTGATATATTTAAATTTTTTGGTGCTACGAGTTTACCAGAAATTGATCCAGTATCATTACATATTGAACATTTTGAAAATCATAATGAAATTATTATTGAATTAATTAGACAATTAACACATTCCAAAATTTCTTTACCAATTAAATATTTAATTTGGACATTTGAATTTTTATTTGAAAATGATTATCAATTTTATACAAAATATAGTCAATTTATTTTAAAAAGATATAATTCAATTGACCTTTATCATTTACATGGATCATTAGAATGGAATTTTAACAATAATATTAAATTAGCTCAAACTATTAATTCTAATTTATCTCAAATGGGAAATTCAAATATAGTATTTGGGAAATGGATTTTAGATGAATTGAAAAACAATACAATGAACTTTGAAAATGTATTATCGTATGGATCCAAGTTAATTACTACACCATTTACAGAATTTTTAACTCAATATATTAATATAATCACTTCAAATTCAAATCCTAATCTACATTTATCTATTGAATTAATATTAACTAATTATTGGTTAACTAATCCAGAATCATTTGATGAAGTTTTAATTATATTAGAAATTTTATTATATCATACACATGAAATTTTAAATTTAGGAATAAAATTTTTAAGATGGCATTTAATATCAATAATTGAAAATTTTAATAATAATTTAAATTATAAATTAATAAAAATTATTAATATTTTAATTAAAAAATATCCATTTTTATCAAATACAATTAAATTAAATGAACCAGATAATATTGGTCAATTAATTGAAAAAATTGAATTAAATCTTTTAAACAATAATTTATATCTTGCAAGAGAAATTTTTTTCCAATCATTATTAAAATATGGTTGGAATTCAAAATTATTAAATTTTAAAATAAATTTAAAACCTATTTTATCATCATTAGAAATTGAACAATTAAATAATTTACAATATGAAAGAAATTTGATATAACACAAAACACAAAAAAAAAAAAAAAAAAAAAAAAAAAAAAAAAAAAAAAAAAAAAATACAAAAAATTTTAAAAAAATGAATGTTTTTATTTATTATTATTTTTTTTTCTTTCTTTTTTCTTTAATTAAATTAATTAACTTACTACCCCTACAATCGTTTATCTTTTAACCAATCATTTGCTTTAACAAATTCATCAACATCTTTAACTAAACCCAATTCTTTTGCCTTTAAAACACTACCCATTAAACAATCCCATAATTCAAATGCAGTTTCAACATCTTTTTCAACTTGAATTGATTGTTTAAACATTCCAGGTAATCGTTCTTTTGCTTTATCAACACCAGCAGAAACACAATCATCTAAATAACTTTTCATTGCAATACCAGTTGCATCATTTGGTAAATCATTAAATGGCATTTTTAAAACTAATTGACTCCAATCATTTTCATCTCTTGTTAATCTATTAGCATTACCATTTGATAATAATGATACCAAAATATTTTCAACTAATTGTCTATAAGTTAATAATTGAGTAGTAATAAAAGAATGATAAGCCAAAACATTTCTACTTAATGGTCCGGTATATCCAACTGGTTTATGTTTTAAATTAATAATACTTGCAATTCTTGATAATAATCTTGTAAAAATTTTATCATCTTCAGTATTACTTCTTGCTGGTCCACCAGGATATTCTGGATGTAATTCTTTACCATTTAAAAATCCTGATTTAAATAATGATACTAAAATTAATAATTCAGAACTTAAATTATTATTTTTTAATCCTGCAACATAAACTTTCCCCCAATCAGTTAATTCATGTTTTGAATTAACAAAATCAATAGTTTCTAAAAATCTATATAAAGTATTTGATAAAATTTCCAAATCACTTTCTAATTCATCTTCAACAATAATTTTACTTTTTTCAATAAAATTAGAATCAGTTAAAGTTAATGCTAATTCACCAATATTAATATTTTTATTTTTTAAAAATTTAATTTTCCAATTTTTACCAATTTTTTCATACATTGAAGGATTAATTCTATCAAAATTTTTTTTATTATTTGGTTGATACCATGAAACATAAGTTGGTAATTTATATTGATAATATCGATGCATTGATTGAGTTAAATAATTTAAAGATTTTGATCTTAAATTAAATAATGATGAAACAAAATTTTGATATTCTTTTGTTTCACCACCATCTAATGGAGCTTGATCAACATAAACTCCAGTACTTAAACAATTTAAAAATTCAGCACCAATTAACCCTCTTGAAAAATAAAATAAAATTTCATCTGGTAATCTTTGACCAATAAATTCATGAATATCATTTGGTATATCTTCATTATTAATTGATTCAACTTTACCATCATCTTTTAAAACTGGTTGAAAACTTGCTGCAACAACAGCTCTTTTAAATCGATCAGCAAAAGATGGTGTATCAGGATCAGGATGTGATAAAATTGCTGCCCACATTGTTAAATGTGATAATAAAATATCTTGAGCTGCTTTAATTGCTGTAACTGGTGCAATTGGTTGTGAATTAATCATTTGTTCAACTGGATTAAAACTAACTTTATTTAATTCACATCCTGCTGCAATTGCTGCTTCTAAAAATTGATCTGGTGATAAATTTAATTCATATAATACCCATGCTTTTTTTAACCAATAAAAAATTCCATTTCTTGTATCTATAATTGTAATTAATTTATCAACATTATAAATTAATGCATCACTTGATCCATAAACTGCATCAATATATTCATTTTCTAATAAATAAGCTAATTGTGCACTTGAAGTAAATGGTGCAATTTGATAATCAATTTTTTTATTAATTAAAATTTTTAAAAATCCTCTACTTGCTCGATCTAATTCAACTGGATTATCATCAAACATTTTAACTGCTTCTTCTCCTTCACCTTTTTCATATTGTTGCCATGCATTAGTTCGTTGTTTAACTTTTGAATCATTAAAATAACCATCAATTGGTTGTAAATTTAAACCTCTCAAAACAAAAAATGGTTTACAACCATTTGATTTTAATGTTTCAACTAAATTATCAACTGCTTGTTCTAAAGAAACTGGAAATCCTCCAATTGCATGAACTAATGGTTCTCTTTTATTTGAATGATTTAATGTTCTTGCAACAAAATTATCTGCATCAATACCTAATACTTTATTATTTAATGTAGATATTGGTAAACTTTTAAAGAGTCTTCTTTCATTTGCAAATGCATCAAAACTTCGAATTGATGGGAAATCTTTTCGTAATGGTATTGGTGGCATTGTTAAAAGTTTTGATAGATTTTGTGTATGTTGTGTGTTGTTGTGCTGGCGTGTTTGGAATTTTTTTTTTTTTTTAACAAAAACAACAGACCAAATTTTTTTTTTTTATTGAAAAAATATTTAAATGTAAAAAAAGTAGACTTGTGGTGTGGGTTTTTTTTTTCTTGTGTGAAAAAAAAAAAAAATTGGGAGGAAAGAATCGGAAACTGTTACCCGGTTTGTAAAATTATAGGTATTTTATTATAACGCGAAAAAAAATAAAATCGCGGAGAAATAATCTATAAAAGTAACAATTATTTAAGTAAATGATGTTCAGAATGTTTATTATATCTATAACCAGCAGGAACAAAAGAATTCATAAACTCATCAATTTTTTCAAATTCTTCATCTGAAATATTAACAGAAGTTTGATTTGATAAAATTCTTTCCTTTGTTTTTGAACCAGGAATTGGAATAATTCGTGGCATATCTGGTTTATTAGATTGTCTTCTTAACCATTCTAATGCAACTTGTGAAGTAGTACAATTATATTTATTACCAACTTGTTGTAATAATTCAACAACTTTATAATTTTTTTCAATATTTTCTGATTGAAAACGATCTAAAGTTGCATGAAATCCTTCTGGTTTATAATCAGGTTTAATATTACCAGTTAAAAAACCTCTACCTAATGGACTATAAGCAATTAAATCAACATTATTTTCTGCTGCTGCTTTTAAAACACCATTTTTTTTTGGTTCTCTTTCCCAAATTGAATATTCTAATTCAATTGCTGCTAATGGTAATAATTTATGTGCCTTTAAAAAAGTTTCTTTACCACATTCACTTAAACACCAAGCACCAATTTTACCTGATTTAATATATTCACCAATTTTTAAAATACCAGATTCAAATTGTTCATAAACAACTCTTGCCATACAAAACATATCTAAAAATTTATGACCATTTAAAATTTTTAATGTATGATCAATTTCTGATGATAAATATTCTCCACTACAATCTAATGTAAAATCTGGTTTTAATGCTGCTTTAATTGATAAATAAACTTTATCTTTATCTTCTGGATATTTAATAAAATAATCTCGAATTAATTCAAGATTTGAATCTCTATTATTTGGTAATGAATAAAATGTTCCACCATTCCAATGAACTTTAACTCCTTCTTCAGTTGGAATTGTTAATTTCATTAATTCAATTTTTTCATCTTGAGTTAATGAATTTTCAGACCATGTTAATCCTAATAATCCATATCCTGTAGTTGTAAATTTACCTTCCATTTTTAGTTTTTGAGTTGATTGTATTGTCAATGACTACTTTTTTTTTTGTAATTCCGTCAACTTATTTATACTTATTTTTTTTTTTTTTTAATAATTCAACCCAAATTTGTTTCAATGATTTTATTATTCAATGGTTGTTTACTTTTGATTAGATAATAACGGATTTATGATGTTTTTTCTATAGTATATCCAGTTAAATTTCAGAATAAAATCCGAGAAAAAAATTAAAATTTGTGTTTTCTTTTCTTAAAAGTGTTTTAAGCCTACAAAACTCTCCTTAATACTGCTTGAATTATCTTGATATCGGCATGCCGATGATAGATTAAATCTAAAAAATGATTTGATGATTTGATATTTAACTATAACATTACGTATGATTGTTTTTTATATCATTGCATTTACAGTAGACTAATAGATTTATATTCCAGAACTTTATATATAATTAAATAATTTTTTTTTTTTTTTTTTTTTTGATTGTAGTTGGGATTTTTGAATATTGCGGGCACAATTGATTTGATGGTATTCCTTATGGTAGCTAACGTGTAGCAATTTTTAGGCCTTAGCAAATTATAACGCACTAGGGCTCGCGATGATCTTAAGGGCTCAATGTCTTAGATCTAAGCCGCACCGAGTTGTATAAATAATAATTATTGTGGTGATTTTATTAATGGTATAGACTTTGATATACATAAATTCAACAGACAACATCAATCAAGCCATACCAATTTTTTATTATTTTTGTTCAAGCTATGTATACAAATGTTAACTTCAAACAACAAAGTCAATACACAATTACATTCTATTATAATTTACTATTTAAAAACCTACAAATATCTTAAATTTGTTAACTTATAGTATACACCTAGTTTTAACTATAACTAAAGTTTTAAAAAAGAACCAAATTTAGTTAACTTCAAAATCGATCAAAAAAAAAAAAAAAAAAGAGGACAAAGCAAAAAACAAAACTTATGTCAGGACCTACTCAAACCATTATAACTCATTTAATTGAAGAATTAAAATGGAATGTTGGATTAAGAACAATAATATCAACTTTATTTCCTGGTAGCTCATTAGTTACTATGTTTTTTTCAATGATTTGTCGAGGGGGGTTAGCAGCTTTAAGTCCAGTAAATCTAACTTGTGCTATGTTAAGTTTTTATTTGGGATATTTAGATTTTTCGGATCCTATTATTCAATTTTTACGAGGTTGATATATAGCATAAGAATTAAGATATATATATATAAATATATATATATGATATTTCAAAGAGATTTGGTATTAAGGGCAATTTATTTAAACTTTATTTTTGGTTATGATATTATATATTTATTAATAACTTACTTTACGATCATTTTTTCTATCAAAACTAGTATTTCATTTGTAATCTATAGTAGATTATTCTTGATTTTGGTTTTTTTAATATAATATCAGAAACCAATAGCTTAATATCAATCTTGATGTATAATTGAATTCTTAAGTATAACACACATTAAAGGGGCAAGTAAGTATTAAAATACTATATAAATATTTTTTCGTTATAGACGATTTACAATCATCGTCGTGTATTGAGTGTGGACTGATGAGTTAAAATAAAATATTATAATCTTAGCTAGTCTTAAATTGATAAAGCTTGGTCGAATTACTATTAGTAATTATACCTGGTAATTGATTAAGCCAAGGTATATATGGATACATTATGCTGAGTGCACTTTATGTAATTAAATGCTAAACACAAATATAATGCCTAAGATATAATATCTATTACATTGGTAATCCATGGTATAAACCTTAATCTAGAAATTAGCCATACAGTGCTAGCGCTGCAACTACTACTATCTATAATATACAGTATATACCAGGTACTCATCCATCTGCAGTATGTATATAGATTGATACCGATGCTCGAAAACAATTGTGAATAAATTGTCAATACATATGGGATGTCTATAATATTAATCGAGTGTACTAGGTTATTGGATATTAGTATGTAGCTTTAGCTAGGTAAAGAGCAACTTTTTATAAAGGGTGCTTTATTCAGGGCTAAACAATTCTGAAATATACTGCCATACCTTGATCAATTAATTGCAATTGCAATTGCAATTGCAACATGTAAATACCATGGATGGTAGATCAAATGATTTTTACTATATACAGTAATAAACCTACTAGCACAATATTGATTGTGGAAACTTCAATATATGATTTCTACTACCATCTGTATATACAGTAACCATTTTTGGTGGAGAGTTCAATCTGGTCTGAGTTCACAGCAGTTGTATATATATCCTAAGCCCGCTGGTAATCATTTGAGCCTAGTACAGATCTATTTATGGATAGAGTTTATACGGCAAATCAAAGCATAAGTTTTTGCCAAGAAAACTGTCAAACCTTAAATCACAAACTTTAATATTCCACTCAATTAAAATAATACTTAGTTACTTGATATATATTTAAAGATCTTAACCAGGTCCAGATGCATCCATGACGCCAATTGATGACTAGTTACAAAGTTCTAAACTTACTGTGGTATACCTCTAAAAAATTTTAAGCTATAAATTCCATCACGCCTCTACAGACCATCAAAAAACAAACAGATGTCATAACTGTGGACCGTTCATTAGCTATAGATGAAATCTCTAGAACCAATTTTACAAGATTGTTTCGATAGGAACTATGATTATAAGCTGATCTTAGTAATAATAAGGTAAACAGTATATATGTGTTATTTGAAACCAAAAAACAAAAATAAAAGTAGAGTATTTGCACAAGAATATACATTGTACAGTTGTACATGCAGTTTGTATGTTGAAGTTCAAAGATCAGTCCAACCTGCACAAGTTATTTGAATATATATTTTTGATGCTGGTTAAAAAAATAGACTTCAATTGATCAAACAATGTTATACAATATTTAAAAAAAGGCAGGTTATATATTATTTTTTTACAAGTACAAATAATAATCACTCTTGGAAGAAAAAGCTTTGTTGAAACTTGAAGCTTCTGACCTAAAAAAATATCATGAATATGCCGATAATATTATAATAAATACCAATTTGGTACCACTCGTAAGCTTTTCCATAATTAATTCTTTTTGTTTTAATTTGATAATAAAATTATTATAAGTATACACCTACCATGGTACGTGTGGTACAAATTTGTTATAATTGAGGCACTACCATTTTATATTAATAAAATTTAGGCTAATATAGAATTATTATTAGTAAACTCAATTGCAATACTCCAGACCAATTCAATTATACTACTACTATAGTAGCATTTAATTCAAAAGGCCATAAATCATCATTATTATTATTATCATTATTATTAATAATATTTTTATCAAATTTACCCATATAAACGTGAGGTAAATCAAAAGAAGTTGAATCCGGGATTTCATTATTAAATTATCAAACATCGTTTTTCTTGAGTGTTTTTTCTTTCTTACTAAGTAGAGTTCTCGTACGCCAAGAAGCTAATGTAAATAAGTCTCTTTAAAGTCGTATAACGATATATATCTAGTATACCAGTAGTGTCTATGGATATTACATATATTCAATTACAATTTGAGAAAATAAACTATTTTCATTTCGAGTATACCATTGGTAATATATATTGACGCTTATACATGTACCACTGTATATACCTGGTAAGAATAAAAAAACTCAAGTGAAACTTCAGAAACCGGCCGTTAATATTAAGAGAAAACAAACAAAAAAACGTGCAAGATATTTTCATCAATGTCTGGGGAAATACCTAAAAATTCTAAAATAATTTAAAGTTTTTATCGTAGCCTGGTTGGTTTGTATAAACCAATGTAAACCTTGAAAAAAAAAAAAGTATAAGTATTTGACAAAATCTTCATTTTCAATTTCATTTGATAGTTCTATACAGTTGGTATATCCATTGAATAAGTCTATTATAAACTAGTACTCAAAAAAAAAAAAAAAAACACCTGATCATAACAAACAAAAAACAATGCAATTAACTTCTGTTACTATTACTGCTATTCTAACTGCTATTTCAATGGCAAGAGAAATGCCATATCCATGTCATCAAAACTGTGGTAAAGCATTATCTGCTTATAATAAATGTAAAGGTAGAAATATGTCAAATTGTTTATGTCCAGCTGATTCTATGTTTAATCAATATTTAACTCCATGTTTACAATGTGGTGATAATGCATGGTTAGATTATGGTCATGCATTAACTTATCCAATGCAAATTTGTGGTATGAATTTACCAGATGTTGAATTACCAAATGGTGATGATTCTAATAATAATGATGATGGTAAAGATGATGAAGTTGATGAAGGTAAAGATGATGAAGAAGAACAAGAAGAAGAAGAAGAAGAACCAGAAAAACCAAAAGATGATAATAATACTAAAAACCCTGATAAAGTTAAAAAATATTTAAAAAAAGCATCTGAAAAAAGAGAAAAAGCTCAAAAGAAACGAGATAAAGCTACTGAAAAATTACAAGAAGCTGAAGAAAAAGATGCTAAAAAAGGTGCTGGTGCAGGTGATGGTAAAAGAAAAGATGCTCAAGAAGCTTTAGAAGAAGCTGAGAAATTGGATCGAGAAGCTGAAGAATATGATGCTTTAGCAAAATCATATCAATAGGATTTTTTTTTTAATTTCATAGCTTAAGTAAATTAACTTTTATTTAATTAATTATAGGTACCTTATTTATTAAAATACACTCATTTTGTTGTTTCGAAACATTAAGTACAATATACTTTCAAATATTGTAATAAGTATATAGCTATAGGAAATCTATGATCTCAAACCATATTCAAGACATGCATGCTTATAATTCAATATATACATATCATGTCCGGTTGGAAAGATCGCTTATAATTCGAAGATCTTGATAGCCAGCAGAGATGATTAAGATCTTTAAAAAACAAATACATTTAATAAAACTACAAATACCAGCAGCCTAGGTTTATCGAATGATTATAATTTCATTGATTTAAAAATTATTTTATAGCTTCTCCAATAAGTAAGTTATCTAATAATACGTACTGAATCAATATATAGAAAAAACAGAAATCATGCATCAAAATCCAAGCATTGCTTTAAACAATTCTAATAAAGTACTTGGATAATGATAATTATCATCATAATTAACTTCATAACGTTTAGATTCATCAAATGCACCTAATAAAAAAACATTATCTTTATTATAATAATGTTTATAATGACGAACACCTTTTATTAAAAGATCATTTTCATCATTAGATCCAACTATAACTAAAGCACCACCATTATCACCATTAAAATATTCAAATCCTTCAATATCTTTAATATAATTGAAAAAATTTTCAACTCCATTATAATAATATTTTTCTAATGCTTTAACAATTCTTTCATCTTTTAATGGTTCTATATCAACATAACCTTTAAAATCTTTTAAATCTTTATGATTAAATTCTAATATTGCATGTCCAAATGACATTCTTTCAATAACATTATAATTGAATGCTTCTAATGTAACTGTTGCTTGTTCTGTTCCTAATACATTAATAACACCTAAAATAGTGGCGTTATTAACTTTTAATATAGGTTTTGTTGTAAATAATGCTGTTGTTAGAATAAAATGACAAAGAAATGCAAGTAGATTGTTTATTTTCATCTTTTATATATATACTTTGTTGTTTTTTAAAGTGTTGTGAAGTTGTCAAGTTCCCGTTCCAACCTATCAAGAGAAAAAAAAAAAAAAAGTAGACAAGACGATAATGCATCTTTGCTATGATATGATAAAACCACTTGCATCTATGCACGTGAGAATGAGGAGAAAATGATTCATAATATTTTCGGTTGTTTTACCGAACGATAATTTTTTGTTTTATCAAATCATAACCGATCATAACTAAAAAAAAAAAAAAACAATAAACAAATAAAAAATAAATATTAAAATATTAAAATTAACTAATGATTACAGAATAAAATAATTTATAAAAAAATTAAACAACAAAACTAAAAAAAATGTCTGTATTTTTTTCTCTCTTTCCAACCTCCCTACAATTCAACTTCCAATTCATCATTTTCATTAACAATACCACCTTGTTTACATAATGAATAAAATAATGAATCTTTCTTTTTCAACAATTTAGAAGGTTCATCAAATTCAGCAACTCTACCTTGATCTAATACAACAATTCGACTACTATCCATAATAGTTAATAATCGATGTGCAATAGTAATAACAGTTCTATCTTTAAATTCTTTTCTAATTGTTTCTTGAATAACTTTATCAGTTTCAACATCAACAGCAGCAGTAGCTTCATCTAAAACTAAAACTTTACTTGGAGTTAATAAAGCTCTTGCTAAACTCATTAATTGTCTTTGACCAACTGAAAAATTAGAACCACCTTCTTGAACTTTACCATCAATTTGATTATCCATTTGTTCAATATGATTTTTTAAATGTGATAATTCCAATACTCTCCATAATTCTTCATCACTATGTTTACCTTCTGGATCTAAATTATCTCTAACAGTACCTTCAAAACATTGAGCATCTTGTGGTAAAACACTTAATGATTGTCTTAAATCTCTTAATCCAATAGTTCTAGTATTAATATTATCAATTGAAATATGACCACCAGCTGCTTCAATAATTCTAAATAATGATAAAACTAAACTACTTTTACCAGCACCAGTTCTACCAACAATACCAATTTTTTCTTGTGGTTGAATATTTAAATTAATATTTTTTAATACTAATGGTAATTCAGGTCGATATCTTACACTATAATCATCAAATACAACAGCACCTTCATTTGGCCAACCAATTTCTGGTCGATTATTTTCAATAATTGCTGGAGCTTCACTTGGTAATTGAGAATATTCTAAAATTCTTTCAACAGAAACAATATTAGTTTCAACTTCAACAGTTTGTCTAACAATCCAATTTAATGATTGAGTAATTTGTAATGCATAAGATAATGATAACCCAACAATACCAGCAGTTAATTTCCCACTTGGTAAAGTTGCAACTGCTAATGCAGATGCACTTAAAATAATAATACTACCAATAAATTCTAATCTAACTGCTAACCATCTATTAGCACTAACAGTTGGGAAATATGCTTTTAAATTTAAATCAACTCTTGATTCATTAACAAAAGAAAATCGTTTTTGTTGTTGATAAGCTCTAATAGTATCAATCCCACCTAATGATTCTTGGAAATGTGCATAAATTGGACTCTTTGAAACACTATCTAATCTTTTTAATTCTCGACTAGTTCTTAAATAATATCTTTGATAATATAAATATAATCCTGTTAATGGAATAATCATAATTAAAAATTGTGGAGTTGAAAATGTAATAACAATTAAAGTAAACATAACTTTAACACTATTACTAAAAAATTGACTAAAAGTTCTTGCCAAAACTTGATCAACTCTATTAATATCATTTGAAAATCTATTAATAATTCGACCAATTGGTGTAGTTTCAAAAAATGACATTGGAGCTTTCATAACTGATTCTAACATTCTATTATGTAAAATTCTTGCTGCATGAATAGCACAATAAACCATTAATAATATAGTTTGAACAACAATCATTGCACTTGCTGTAATACCAAATGCAGCATAAACTCCTAAATATTTCCCAACATTTGGATTACTACCAGTATCAGTATTAACTTCAGACCAATGTTTTAACCAAATATTACCACCAACATTAATACCTTGAGATAAAATCATAATAACTAAATAAGCAATAACACCTGGAATATAAGAAGCTTTAGCATATTCTTTATAAACATCCCAAGAAACTTTACCTTGTTCAGAATGTTCCTTTAATTTATCTTGTCTTGCTTGAGCTTCTTCATCCAAAACTTTTGGTTTTGTAAAACTTGCAGTTGAAGCTCTTCTTAAAGTATTATTTGAAGTAGTTCTTCTTAATTCATTAGTTTCATCATTATTATTACCAGTATATGGTTGAACAACATCATCAACAATAATAGCTTCTTCACCATTTTGATCTAAAGTTGTTGATGAAGCACCAGATTCAACATTACTATTATTAGTTGATGATTTTTTACCATATTCATCAATTAAATTAAATAATGGTCCCTTATTTTCCATAACTTGATCATAAGAACCAGATTCAACAATACTACCAGATGATACCATAAAAACTTTATCAGCTTGTGATAAAACTTGAATTGTATTAGTTGCTAAAATAATAGTTTTAGTACCTAATAATCCAGTTTTACATAATAAATGATCAATTAAATGTTTTTTAACATGTTCATCAACTGCTGATAAAGGATCATCTAATAAATAAACATCAGCTCTTGCATAAACAGCTCTTGCTAAACTTAATCTTGCCTTTTGACCACCAGATAATGAAATACCTTTTTCACCAACCATTGTTTCATCACCATCTGGTAAAATTTTTAAATCATCCAATAAAGCACATGATTCAATAGTTTTTTGATAAAATTCTGGATCATATTTACAACCAAATAAAATATTATCTTTAACTGATGCATTCATAATCCATGCTTGTTGAGCTGCATAAGCAACTTTACCATGAATTCGAACTTTACCTTCAGATTTATATAATTCACCTAACATTGATTTTAATAATGAAGTTTTACCAGATCCAACTCTACCAACAATACATAATAAATCACCTTTATGAGCAGTTAAATTGATTTTATTTAATGCAATTTTATATTCAGGTTTTCTTTCCCAAACAAATGTAGCATTATCAATTGCAACAGTTTCAGAACCTTGTTCAGTTTGTCTTGGTAATCTTTCAACAGCATCTGGTTGTAATTCTTCACTTAATAAGAAATCTCTTAATCTATTAACAGAAACACTTGCTTCAATAATAGATGTAACAACCATTGGGATAACTGATAATGGGAATGATAATAAATTAAATAATGTTAAAGCAGGGAAAACAATATCAGTTGTTAAAGGAGCATCTGTTGTATAAATAAATAATGCAAAAGTTGAACAACTAACCATAAATGGTGCACAATTCCATAAAAACATTGTAATTGATTGAAATAAACCAATATCTCTTAAAGTTTTTAATTCCATATTATTTCTAACATGATTTAATCTTTCCATAAAAGGAATTTCCCAACCATATAATTTTAAACTTTTAACATTAGTTAAAATTTCACTAGTAATTCGAGTTCTTTTATCCTTATTTTCCATTTGTCTTTTTTGTAATCTTTTTTGAATTCTTGCAATAACAGTATTAATTGGAATCATAATAATCATAACACCAACACCTGCCCACATTGAATTTCCCAAAATATTATATAAACTTGCTAAACATAAAATCATTTGAAATGGACCGGACCAAACAATTTGACCATATTGAGTTAAATCTTGTAATCTTTGAGTATCAACTGACATTAAATTAACAATATCACCAGTACTTTTATTACCACGATCTTCATTTGATAAAACCATTGCTTTATTAAAAATTGAAGATGTTAAACTACTTTTTAATCTCATACCAGTTTCAAATGCTCTTTGAAAATATTGATGTAAAACAGCAGTTTGTAAAACAGAAACAAAAAACATTGCAAATGCAATAGCAAAACCTTTTGATAATGGTACTCCTAATCCATTATTATATTCATTAACAAATACAATTAAAACTTTTAATAATTGAGGTTGAACAAATGCTAAAATATCTTGTAAAGCTTTAAAAAATGCTGCTGCTAAAAATGGTGCACCAAAAGCTTTTGATAAAGCAATTGTTAAAGAAGGTTTTGTCTTTTTTTCAAGTTCATATTTCCAATAAGAATCGAATTTTTCAGCAACTTTACTTGTTGCATCTTTAGTTGGTAATTCTGGTAAATCATCTTCTGTTAAATAAGTTTCATAACCTCTTTTCATTAATCCACTCATCCAAGTAAAAGTTAATCTTGAAAAAATATCAGCAAATTCAATTGGATTTCGATTTTCATCTAACATTAATTCATAAGCAGATTTTGATCTTGGCATTAACCATTCCATTCCTAAAATCATAATACTATTAACCAAAATTAATGTATGTAAAATACTAAAATTTTTATATAATTGAAATCCATCAAATTCATATAAATTGATGACTTTAACTAATGATGCTGAAACTTGAAATAACCAATAAAATAATAAAATACCATTTGAAATAATTGATCTTGAATTTTCCAAATAATGAATACCTAAAGCAATTGTCATTGAAACTGCAGTTAAAATTAAACTCCAAAATGCCAAATCTCTATTAGGAGCTACAATAGCAGCTACTAATACAAATAAAATTTCCAATCCTACAAGAATCTAATGAAAAAAGAAGGTTAGTTATTGTTTTCTTTGATAATAATAAAAATATTACTTACTAATTTTGAAATCCATCTCCAACTTTTTCTTGCTGGAATCGGTTTTCTTTTATTTAATGAATAAAGTTGATACCATCCTGTTAATAGAATAAAAATACTTGGAATTGTTAATACAACACCATCAACAAAGCATGGAGTTAATGAAAAATCATTTGTAAAAGGTCCCCAACCCAAATCACTGGAACATAGATTTGACCAAAAGTTAGGTCTATAACCTAATGCTGTGATTGGAATATCTATTGGAGATGATGATAATGAAGATGAAGACCCTTCTAAAACATGTTGGCTTCGTTTTTGAAAAAACGAATCAATGTCTTCCATCGTCGTGTAGATTATCTTTTTTTTGTTGTTGTGGTTCTATTGAGTCTAAGTTAGAGTTTTGAAAAAAAAAAAAAAAAATGATAAAAAAAAAATAATGATAGGATATAGAAGAGATAGAAAAAAAAAATATATTCAAGCAGTGGAATTTTTTTTTTTTTTTCCGATTGGGACTGTTTGTTTAGTAGCATCAAGAAGGTTTTTCTTGTCTTGTTTTGTGTGTGAGAAATGGAAAAGCAAGCTGATTGATTTCTAATCAGATCGCGCGCTTGATTAATTTTTCTCCTTATTTTTCTTCGATCGTCGGTTATCCAATTTTTTGTATCGGATAGCGCTATAGCGCTTGTGGCGTTAACTAGCCGTGTACATAATATAGATATTGGGAGGTAAGAGCCGCATTAAAAGTCGGATCACCGATCCTCAGCTTAAACTTTCAAACTTGAGCTATTACGTAATGGTTTTTTTACGCCTCTAAACCTCTCCAATCAAAATCAAAATATATATCTTCCATATAATAATAATTAAATAGAAAAATTCTCTTTAAGGATAAGTCTTCTCTAGTATTTTAAGTAACCTATATACTAGGTTTATTTTAAGCATTTCACAAGTCAATATTTATAATGAGCAGGATGAACAATTGTATTACATGTATGTCTTGTCTGGTAGTTAACTACAGCTACTGTAGTCGACTTGTAATAATGTACCAATAATTAAGTGGAGGTTAATATTATACATGTAATAACTAAAGCACGCACGGCTTTTACTTCAATCCAATTGCGCCCGCTAACACCACACCCCAGCTTTTTTTTTTTTCAGACTTACAGTCCATTATTTTTATTTTTGTCAGAATTTTTTCGTTGTTCTATGGAAATTTTCACTGATTACAAAACCATTAACTCGGTCTAGACCGATAACTAGTATAAATATCCACATATTTCCTTTCCAAAATTTCAAAAATCTTTCTTTTTTTTTTCTCTTCTATTTATTTTTATTAAATTAATTCAATTAATCAAATTATAAACAACAAAAAAATGTCATTAAAAGTCGGTGATAAATTCCCATCAGGTGTTAAATTTAGATATGTTCCTTATATGGAAGAAAATCAACACACTTTAGCTTGTGCTCAACCAATCATCTTGGATATGGATCAATTGATCAAAGAAAACAAACGAATTGTTATTACCATGTTACCAGGTGCTTATACTCCATCATGTTCATTAAACCACATTCCAAAATATGTTCAAAAAGCTAAAGAATTAAAGGAACATAATGTTGATCAAATTTTAGTTGTTGCTGCTAATGATGCTTTTGTTATGTCAAACTTTGGTAAATCATTAGGTGCTAAAGATGAAATTAAATTCTGTTCAGATGGTAATGCTGAATTTGCTCAATCAATTGGTTACTCTGTTGATTTATCAGCAAATGGTATGGGTGTTCGAACTGCTCGATCTGCTATGATCATTGAAGATGGTGTTGTTAAATATTTAGAAAAAGAACCAGCAAGAGAAATCACTGTTTCAGATGTTGATGCAGTTTTGGCTAAGTTATGAATTTGTGCTAAATTATAATTTAAATCATTTAATAATTATTTTTGATTTAAATTTATAATAATAGTATATAAGATAACTAAAATTATTTAATACAAAGTTTTGCATTTTTAACAATTATAATAGACTGAATTGTAGATTTATCTAAACTCTTACAGTACTAAAGACCGTCCAAAGATTCCATATAATCTGATATTGAAATGTACCTTGCCCTTTAGGCTAATGCGTGTTGGTACTAGCTACAATCTCAATTGTTTTTATACAGCTGGTCTACCAATTTTACGTGTTTTATCTTAAGCTTTGATAATAAAACTTTAATTAGTGGGCCTTAGCCACCTGAAATATGTACCAATTGAGCTTTCACATGCTCATAGGTAAGTAATAACTACTCTATATATATCAATTAATAAAAATAATAATAAATAAAATGCATTAATATTATATATAAATATTATAAATTCTACAATTCTAGATCGATAAACTAAACTAACTATTTGAATAACATTTCAAAGCCCTAAAAAACAATTGAATATCTGGTTGTTCTTGATGAGTATAATCTCTATAAACCAAAGTATCTTTCAAAGTATAACTTGGAAATCCATCAATTGAAGCTTGAGAACCTAATAAAATTAATAAATCTGGTTCATTTGGAATATTCATTGCTTGAATAATTGCTTGATTAACAAATTTTGAAGTAACATCATTTAAATCCAAAGTTCCATTAATATAAGCATTACAAACATTTTGAGTAACCAAGTTCAAAGCATCTTTACAATCAGATTCTTGAATTAATGAAACAATTAATGTAGATTTATTATTATTACCAAAAGTTAAACTTGAATTTTTACTATTCATAAAAACTCTAATATTTGAAAATTTTGTTCTTGTTAATTGAGCAATTTGATCTAAATTTAATTCACTTGAAACTTTACCAGATTTTTCATAAATAGTTAAAAATGGTATATTAGCTGCATAACACCAACAAATTAAATCACTAATTTCTTTAATTAATCTTTTCTTTTCATTAACATCATGATCCAATTTATCAGCAGTATATAATTTAATATATTCATCATCATCATTTTCAATTGGAGGAGTACCAACATAATCATTATATTTTAAAATAACTTTAACATGTTTTGGAACCTTTTTAATTTTTTCAAAATTTGGTTTTTTAATTGGTAATAAATTTTTTGTAGTTTCTTCAAATTCAAAATAATCAATTGCACCTGCTCTCATTGCAAACATTCTTTTAACATAACTTGGTAATAATTTATAATAATAAACAACTCCTAAAATTAACGCCAATAATGATCTTTTCAAATGAAATTTTAATAATTCAAAAGTTGGTGATTTGTTTTCTTGATTAATTGTTGCATATTTAAATACTTCATTTGCATTAGTACCTGGAGTTAATAATTTATCAACTTCAAATCCTTGAACTTTTGCACCTTCAATACCATATGTTTTTGGTGTATATAAAGTATTACAACTGGTTACTATATAATCCATTATTCAAATTAATTAAGTTAATAAGATGTGGTTGTCAAAAAGTTTAATTGATAAACGAGCGTCTAAATATTTATACCAAGATCGGAATATGTGCTAGTAAGCTTATACATTATGTTTCACCCCGATTGTGATAAAAAAAAAAAATATTATAAATTTTTTTGTATTCATAAACTCATTACACATTAAATATATATATATAAATTAAATAAATTAACATTTTTGGACTAATAAACAAACAACAGTAATATCATCTGGTTTACCTCCAAATAATTGTATACCCAAATTTCTCTTTAATTCGGATGTAAAAGGTGAATTTCTTCTATTATCTAAAGAATATCTTGCAGCTGTTTTAACTAATGCACTTGCTAGTTCATCACAACCATTCATAACTTGACCAGGAGCAATTGTATCATTTTTTGTTACCCATGAACCAGTTCTTAACATAACATCTTTAACAACATCTAAAGTTTCATGTGCAAACATATTATCAGTTAATCCATCAGTAGCAAAAACAACAACATCACCATGTTCTAATTCATGTTCTGTTAAATCTGCATCTTCTGGTTTATCATCAATTCGTTGATTTTCATCTACTTGTAAAGATTCTGGAATAATAGCCATTTGATATGGTGTATTAAAAACATGTGTTTGTGGTTTAGATTGTTTTAAAACTCTACCTTCTCTAAAAATCATATAACCAGAATCACCTAAATTTGCAACACTCATTAAACCATTTACTGGATTAACAATACCAACACAACCTGTTGAAGAACCTGCTTGAACTTGTTGTTTATCTTTTAATGTATGATATGAATATGCTAATAAACTACTTGGTGTAACTTCTTCTTCTTTATCTAAATTTTCATATTCTTGAAATTTTGTTTCCATATTTTTACATAAACGATATGAATATTCTGATGGATCAACTCCAATATCACCCCAACCTCCAACACCATCTGCAACTGCTAATGCTAATCTACCTTTTTTATTACCTTTCTTTAATTGAAATTTAAAAAATGCATCTTCACCACTATCTGGTCGATTTGATCCACTATTAGTTTTTTTCAATCGATTTAAATCATTTTCAAATAAATATTCATGTGCTGCACTTCTAGCTTTTGGAGCAAAAGCTTCTGAACATTTTAATATAAATTTATCATTATCTCCAATTTTTTCTCGAAGATTAGAAACTTTTGGTATCATTTTACTTGCACTTGTTGTATTTGAAGAAACGGATGATGCGGGTGATGGTGTTCTTGATGTTGATAATCCTCTTCTTACTACACTTAATGTTCGTTGTAATCTAACCATTTTACTGTCGGACCTTGATAATTTTGCACTACTATTAGTTGTGTTATCTAATTCTGATGGAATTTTGGTTCTAGTCGATGTTGTAATGGACATTTTTTTTTTTTTTCCTTTCTTTCTTGCTTTTTTATTTTTCAATAGGGCAAAAAAAAAAAAAAATTTTAATGTGTGGGATCGGCTTTAGGCGCGTGTAGCGTGGATCACAGACTTTTTTTTTTTTACTTCTTAAATAAAGGATTTCAGAGAAAAAAAATCCAGGGTTTTTTTGGTTTTATTGTTGATTGATTGAAATTTTTTTTGATGGTATCTATAGATGCTTTTATAGAATGTTTTTTTTTTTTTTAACTTGTCGAATAAAACCGTTATTTTAGATATAGTTTTAATCTCGGTTTTTTTTGAACTCTTTTTTTTTTTCTTTTGGAATTACTATGAAGGTTGTTAATCTAACAAAGTTTAGGTTATATCCTATTGCAAAACCTGCTATGCTTTTTAGTTGAAAATTCTTGATTGATATATAAGTATCGAATGTCGTTTAGATGATATTGTATTAATTGTTTGTTATAATGAATATATGTAAAAAGTGATAATGAAGAAGACAGAAATAATAATGTACTATAATGTTGATAGATAGATTGATTGATTTGATATGAATGGCGTGACAAACTAAGCTGTATTTTCCTTAATCTTTTTAAATATTTAATTGATAATTAAGAAATCGATTGAAAAAGTTACCAAATAGACACTTAAGCTATATTAGGAAATTTAATATAAGGTTCCGATCCGTTAAGAAAAATCAAAGTTTGGGGTGCTTTAAGCTGTTATAACTGTTTTGTGCCGATCCCTTAACACTGCTTGAGTCCCTAAAAAATAGCTTAAAGCGTATACACCCTTATACATTGATCTTTTAATTTAAAAACCCACGTGTGTCTTGGATGTTTTTTTTTTATCTTTTTTTTTATTTTTTTTTTCACTATGAGCCAAGAGATTTATTTGAGATCCTCTTTATCCTCGCTTAAAAATCTTTAGATTTCTAAACTTCCAATCATTTTGTTGAATTCATTTAAGTTATACTTTCAGAATCGATAATGCATATAGATCCAAATCAATGGAACAAATACTATTGTACTGAGTAATATTTACTTTAAGTTTTATCAATTTCCACTTTTAATAATATTGAGTATAAATCCATAGATTGACTGTAATGTTCTTGTTATTTCTTAGAGGATATCTAAGTGAGCCATTTAGAATTTACTATCATGATAGTGGAAAGGTATACAACCAAGCCTATAGGGTTGTGGCAATGTCACAGAGAACAAGTACCTTAAATACAATGGCAATGAACATCCTGGATAAAAACTCAAAAAGCTTAATCGATTACAAATATTACCCATCTACAGAAGTAGTATTGTCATAAACTGAGCAGCAGACCATCATTGATTGAAATACTATAAATTAATATTATACTTAAAATGACGTAAACCTTAATCTAATATTAAATAATACATTGGTATAAGCTAGCTTATACTTGTTTATACATGTAAATTTTGTAGTAAACCTGCAGTCCCACATTAACAGCTGGAACTCTATTCATGGCGAGCTACAGTATCACTCCTGTCTCAGTGGTACTACTACCAGGTAGCACCTGATATCAGATATACCACTGTGGATTTGAAGCTTAAAAGACGACCGTGCGGCTTTTTTTTTAAATTAATAACTCAAAATCTGATATTTAAATCATCATATCAAGCGTGATCGATTAATTAACTTAATCGCGTATTAATCAATGGTACTAACAAGTATGGAGAAAAATATATCAAAGGTGTATGTATGGTCAACTGGGGAATATACACTATGTACAAGTATATATGAATATGAATATTGATATCGATGATCAAAAATACGCGTAGAATGTATATCTATGGTAGCTAGGTTAACTATATACAACTTGTGTAAACCTAACCTTGAATTTACAGTATTATGTACTTTGCTGGGTACTATATAGCAAGATAATTAATAATTATTGAAAATGGATCCTATCCTAGGCTATATAACATATATACATTATTATTATTGATCACAGAAATCGCCATGGGCTCTCCATGGCCTAATTACTTAAGCTAGGTACCGTTAATTAATTATATTCTATATATATTAGCTATTCTGTACCATGATGATATATTCTAGAGCTGTCTACATGCATATATCTCATCGATCGAGCTGGATCCCTCGAGCGAAGAGGAAGTACTTTAAATTGGTCGGTATAACGTATAGTGATTTAAATTCGGTTTAAATTTCAGCATGAATTCGATGAAGAAATTTAAATTTGGGCTCTGGTTATTAATTCATCGTTGTATATCACTTTATTGAGTCCAATATTGGTATAATAGCGTTTGAACATATACATGGTGTATATATTAGGTATAGAATTAGCGCTTATGAATACTTCAAGCTTATATATTGTGTAGGCTGGCCACCGTGATGGCTGCAGTATCATCTTTTATCAGATCGGTAGACCTACCCGACCGATATGAGACATTATAGTGGTTATTTTTTACAGGATAACTGTCAAACTACCATTTACATCATAGTAGTTCGATAGGACTAAAGAACACTACAAATTACCCCTAGTTTTGCTCTAAACTTGACTAATCACAAAAAGAAAAAAAGAAAATTTCTAAAAATAAACAATAAAAACTTCTAATAGAAAAAAAAAATATATAAATTAAATTTCATAACTTCATTAAATAAACAATAAATTATATAATATAAATATAATAAGCATTATAAATAAATAATTCTTTTAAAAAAATATCAATTTTTTTTTTTTAACAGAATAATTTAAAACTTCTATACCACCATGGTTTACTTCTAATATATGCTTCTTCAGCAGCAACTTCTTCTTGTAATTGATCAATATCAATATCACCTCTACCAGAATCTAAATCAATATTTTTAGATCTAATAAATCCAGTTCTTTTCCATAATTTATGTCCAAAAAATAAAACAAAAATAATTGGAACTGATAAATAACTTTGGAAAAAAGTTTTGGCATCATAATGAGGACCATTAACTGGTTTTAATGCAATATAAGTTTGACAAATCCAAATTAAAAAATTAATAATAACACCCATCATACTACCTGGG
This sequence comes from Blastobotrys capitulatus, assembly GCA_030564325.1. Lineage (NCBI taxonomy): Eukaryota > Fungi > Ascomycota > Dipodascomycetes > Dipodascales > Trichomonascaceae > Blastobotrys > Blastobotrys capitulatus. The sequence goes on from JAJLUL010000009.1 coordinate 48,740, forward strand.
ACACCAAATGGTGTTTTAAATGGTAATTCATTTAAACTTCTACCTTGAACTTTCATTGCTCTTCTTAATCGAACTTGACATGCACAAATAGATCCCCAAACAAATAATAAAGTAACACCAGTTAATGCCATTAACCAATTAAAAACTTCTTGTTGTTTATCACTAGCAACAATAAAACATAATAAACCAAAAAATAATGTTAAACCCATTGTAACCATTGGTCTACCACTTCTATCAACAAATGCAAAACATCTTGGTGCAAAACCTTGAGCACCCATAGCACATAAAATTCTTGAACATGCATAAACAGCTGATGAACCAACACTAATAACAGAAATTAAAATTGCTGCATTAATAACTGATGGTAATCCACCAACACCAGCATTAACTAATGCCAAAACAAATGGACTTGCACTAGCATCAACTGAAGAATCAGCATTCATTAATCTTGGATCATTATGAGGAACAGTTAAACCAACTAAAGTTAATGAAATGACATAAAAAAATAATAATCTAAAAAAGACTGATTTAATTGCTGATGGTAAAGTTTTTCTTGGATTTGATGTTTCTGCAGCAGTTAAACCAACTAATTCAGTACCAGTAAAACTAAATGCTGCAGGAATTAAACTTGCCAAAATCCCAGGAAATCTATGATCTTCATTAAATGCACCAGGATCTTGCCAATATTTACCACCAATATATGAACCATTTGGTGTACCACCACAATTATAAACAATTGCAAAAATAATCCATCCACAAACTGCCAAAACTTTAATAAAAGAAAATACAAATTCACTTTCACCAAATACTCTAACACCTGCAACATTAACAACTACCACAAAAACATAAAAAATACAAACAAATGCAGCGGGATTAACATTTGATTCCCAATATTCTAATGTAATAGATGCAGCAACTAATTCTAATGGTAAAACAACTAACCACATTACAGCATATGAATAACCAACTGCAAACCCCCATGATTCATCCAAAAATCTTGAAATAAATGTACTAAAAGAACCTGATGTTTTTGGGAATGTACATGCTAATTCCCCTAATGCATTAACTGTGGCATATAACATAATACCAACGATTAAATAATCAATAACAATAGCTGCTGGACCACCTTGAGCTAAACTAATACCTGACCCAACAAATAAACCAGTACCAACACAAGAACCAATTGCAATCATTTGAACATGTCTATTTTTTAATTCTCTTTTTAAAGGTGAATTTGCTGTTTCGTATGCAATTCTTTCAGAATCTGTCATATGTGATGTATCAATTTTAGGTCGTTCTGGTGCTTTAAATGAATCTTTAAAATCCTGCCATTTGGATCCACTTGATGTATTATATTCTTCTAATGATGTTGATGCATTAACATTTTGAGGTTGATGTTTCCCTTCTTCAAGTGAAGAAGCTTTTGAGAAACTCATTTTGTATCTATTTTTTTAACTTGTTTGTTATTTTTGATTACTAAAAAGTTTTTTTTTAAAAAATCGAGGAACGTTTTTACTTTATATATGAAAAAATAATAGAATCTGGTATATATAATCTTAAGATGAAATTTATACTGAAAAAAAAGTAATAATAGTAGTTAACAGAAAGTATCAGCGGACGATAATTGTTTAATAGTCATGTCTAAGATGTAAGAATTGGATTTTTTTTTTTTTTTTTTTTTAAGATAAGACAAGAAAATCTCTGTGAGCTTTTTAGAAGCTTAATCATAAGTATAATAGGAAAATTTCACTGCGCGCGCTAGTTTGGTGTACCTTTTTGCTACCTACAGTACACTACATTTTGTAGTGCTCTTTTGCTGATCGATGTGATGAGAACATATCGCATTTATTTCCTTTTAAAGTGCGGCGACATTACATAAACTAGACTTAGGACCTCCTATAGCATTGAAAATTTTCATAACGTGTCTAGCTATAATAAAATAGCGGGGTTTTATAGTAGATCTGTATAGGCCAATTTTTCTTTCCTTCTTTTTCACGGTATCTCTGGGATTTTACCAACGGTTATTACTCAAATCTGGTCATTCTTATAGTCTAAAAGAAAGTCCCTTAAAATTTTTTTTTCAAAAAGATTATTATGAATGAAATCTATTCGATAACTTAAAGATTAAAGATTAGAATAATACAAAATCGTTCTATTATATGACTCTTTTTTTAAAGAATTTGAAATCAAAATGTTTATAGGTTTAAAATGTCAAACTTTGTATTAAAAAATTGTTAGTATCAGAAGGTGGTAGTGCTGTAATAATACTAAAAGAATCCTTTTAGGCAGTGTGTGGCTGACCAATGGATTAGCCCGCCGGTATCGGTGTAGATAAGCTTGACACCGGTATCGGGTTAGACGTTTAAACTTTAAAAAGTCGTCTTATTTTACCTCAAAATCCAGATTTAAGCTTTAGTAAATATATTTAACCCCTCCAGATTGGATGAATTTAATTAACAAAGAGGCCTTTTTTTTAAGCCCTTTTAACGGATTTTTACTGTAAGGGACTCATCGCAGCTCTGCGTTGATCCCATCGCTTTCTGTGATGAGGAAAGACGTCCCACTAACCGTTGATGGATATTTAACTTGATATTTGATATATCATTTTTATTTAAATAGTAAAAAAGAGTAGTTTTTTAGTTCACAAAAAAGAGAGAAATTTCAACCAATAATGTTGAAGAAGTTTTTGACTCCTCTCGATGATATTGCTTAAGCTTAAATGTATTTTTACATGCTTGTCGATCTTTTTTTTTTCTTTTACGTACTCCTTAAACAGGCTTGGGAGGTTTATAAAGTTTAAAAGATTTATTACCAGTACATTTATAAAGCTGAATTTTTATAGGTCGCAGATATCAAAACTTTTTAAAGAATTAATTATATATCCCGCACTTGGGGTAAGACAAATATACACTTATCAAAGTTTTGAATGAGAATTAAAAAAAAAAAAATTTTTTAAATAACGATAAATGTCAAGAATCCAAGAGGATAAGGAAAGAAAAAAAAAGTAATTTTATTAGATCTTTAAGTGATTTTAAATAGATCTGTTGAATAGGTAAAAATTTTCAAGATGCGGTTTTCTAAAAAAATATTGTATTTATAATCGATCTTAAAAAAATACAACGATTGTTTAGTAGAATTTAGTCACTATAATTATAAAATATTGGACAAGAAGTCAACGATATCTTTTAATCCATTGAAAAGAAAACGGAAAAAGGCTTTCATTTAGTTCCGAAGTTGAGTAGTTAATGTACAAGTACGATGGTCATCTTCATCATAATGTACACGTTACAACTTGTACATTGTACATATAGGCTTAGTGTAAATCGGTTATCCTTAATAAAAATTTTGTGGGTTTATCCGATCGAATTGTCTATTTCAACCAATCCAAAAATTCCAATAAAGATCGGTTATCCATATTTCCTACTACATAAAGAATATCAAATAATACCATGATAATTAATTATAATATATCCATTTTACCGATGAGCTCTTTAAGTAGAAGTATAAGTGGGGTAGGCAGACTAAGAGCATTAGTTTAAATGCTCAATCGAAAATCATTAATTACAAATTTTGTAATATATCATAAAACGTCATTGAGTGGTTTGAAGAATTCCCCTCTTTTTCTGGGGGAATCCCGGGGGGATTTTAGTTAGATATTTGGAGTTATTTATGATATGATAAAAAAATAATTGATCAAGGTATACTATTGCTTAGACGATCTCAAAAACTTGATTTTTGATTATGCGCCTTTTCAAGGGTTCGAACGATTTAGACTGAGAAAATAAAAAACAAATAAACAAACTGAACAAATGTCTATAATTAAGCATAATAGTTTGCGGGGAAGTGTTCAAAGATTGATTTCTATGGTTTAAGTTATGCTGTATCGTAAGCTTGTTAAAAGTCGATATTATCATAAGGTTTCAATTTTTTTTTATTGATACAGCCTATAACCGAACCATAATAATTTTACTAAGAAATCCTTCCTCCTCCAAGATTTAAAAGCTTAAGAGGTCTAAGCTTTCCCTGTTTATATATGCATGATCAACCGTTGATATTTTTCTCGGTAATGATTATTTAATATAAAACAACGATAACTAAAAAATCTAATTTAAAAGTGGATTAAGCTTAAAAAAAATCTTTTTTTAAATCGAAACATTTTTCTATTAAAAATATCCTTATACATTGTTCAAAACTATAAGGGACCCAACAAAGATGAATATTGCGGGGTAGAAGTTTATTCAGTTTAAGATACTTAAATCAAATTGCTTTTATTAATGCCATCCATGGTATTTTTTTTTCTTGTATAAAAATGCATGAAAATCTTAGCAAATATTTTTCAAAAATTTTTGAGGAGAAACTTTCAAACTGTAAATGGAAAGACTCCACGTGTGTTTTTAGAGTCTAGTATACTCTTAGTTGTGATGAATTACATTTAGATGTTGACAAGTGTTTGATTCTATATAAGTAATTAATCACTCAATTTTCACAAAAATACAAAATTCAATTCAGCGTTAAGTATCAAAAAATTCATCCAAAAATGATGAATTGAAAATTTTGAAATTTACATGAAAAATCACAATAACCAGATTAATTAAATATTTAATCGTTACATATGGTACTCCAAAATTTAAATGCTAAAAAACTTTTAGCAAAATAAGCTCCAGAATATTACTTTTCAGGGATACCAAAACTGCCATGGATACCTCATCTCAACCTTTTTGATGTGAAAAAAAAAAAAAAAAACAATTACCGACATTAACCGTTGATTTAAGACAATTGTGAGGCTCAACATAACTTTTTACAATGATTTCAGATACCTGGTAATACCTTCCTTTTTTTTCTTATCATCAAAACAAACTTCACCATCTAAATACATGTATTTTTTGATTTGTAACAAAACATAATAGGTATCTTATCGGGTATATCAGCTGGTGGGATGATCTATTATTATGTTTTAGATGAAAGTTTGTTTAGCAGGAGCAATTGTATATAAGTACAAGCACATCTCTACTAGCTACTATAGTAACATAACTGCTAACCATGGATGATAGCTAAGTTCGACATTAATTGCAATATATATACAATATATACCAATTAATACAACTACTTAAGTATACTAGTAATACTAGTATGTACTAGTACATCAATTTTTATATATGCATAATTATAACAGCTAGTACTATTACAACAAAGTTATGCCCATATACTGTATGTATATACATGGATAATTAATGGATAGTCGCCATTAGTAACTAGACTAGTCTAAGCAGGATGATAATTTTTTCCTTTTACAAGTACACTTTTTCAAAAAAAAAATAATCATAACTATCATGATTTCTTCTTTTGAATCGTTCTTTTATAAATCCTAGCGATCAAGTATTGTACTTGTCATTTCTACATTCATGGATATAAAATACCCAAACTACAATAGACACTACAATGAAAATAAGAAAAAAATCTTGTCAGAGATAAAAAGTCATTATTGTAAATAAATATATGCAAAATTTAAAGAAGAGCCAGTACATCGTAATTCCTGTGCAATACAGGAAACTGAACCCTAAATTATCTTTTCTCTATAATAATAATAATTAATAGCTAATTGGTTTTTTTTTTTTCTTTTTTCTTGTCTTTATACATGAAAAACTTTCCACGTAAAATATAAATAATAAAATTACAAAAATCTTTGGTTAAAGTGTTTTTTATCGACCAATAAATTTCAATTCAAAATATCTTAAAATTGCATGACTGATAAATGCACCTCCCATACCAAGGAAAATACCCAAATCACAACCATTTGGTGTAATTGCTTTAGAAACTGGACCATTAAACCAAACTTGATTAATACTAATAACAGCACAACCAACACCAATTAAAAATCCAAATAATCCAGCAATACCCCATGGTAAATATTCTTTATCATCATAACCATAAATATCATAATTTGAAAATTTGTTTTTTCTATATAAGAAATGTTCACTTAAAATACAACCCAAATAAATTGCTAACCAATAACCAATTAAACTCATAAAATTATGTAAAAATGATTCAAAACTTGCAGCTGCACCAATTGCAATACCAATACTAATTGCACAACCAATAATAGTATAAACAACTCTTGGAACTTTTCTAAAACATCGATGAATTGCTAAAAATGATAAACCAAATGAATACATATTTGGAATATTATTAGCACAAGTTGATAATGCTAATAAAACAATACAAAATTGTCCAAATCCATGTAATGATTGATCAACTAAAACTGCATAAAATAACCCACCAATTGAATTTCTTTCATAATGAGCCATCCATCTTTCATTTGATAAACAACCAGTGGCACAAGCAGCACCAAGAATCATAAAGAAACAACATGGAACAACAACACTTAAATAAACAGAAACAAAGACTTTAACTTTATTGATATTACTCTTTTGATAAACAGTATAATCAGCAGCAAATGCACTCCACCCAGTTGCAAAACCATAAATAGCAGCACCAAAAGTGAAAAATTTACCTGCTTCAACTGGTCCAGTATTTAATTTTGAAGTATCATAAGTAAATTGATGAGACATACCAAATCTAGCAGCAGTAATAATAAAAACAATAAAAACAGGAATCCATGCATACATTTCAAAGAAATGAACAACTCTATAACCCATAATTGAAACAATAAAAGTTAAAAACATAATAATTAAAATAGCTGCCCAAGTAGGAAGTTGTTCGTTACCTAAAGAATGCAACATAAGTGCGGAAACTAAAGAGTTAAGTGAGTTCCAGCCAACACAAGCCACACAATTCTATAATTTGTTAGTAATTATTCTTTTTTATTGATCTTGGAGGTTTGTGTAGTATTATGTGATGAATGGATCGATGTAGCTTTGACAACTCCGATCGGAAGCCTCATAAAATAAATTTATGAAACATCACCACACTTTTTACAAAAAAATTTCCAAAACCATTAGACAATTTTTCTTTAACATACCAATACTGCAATTAAACGAACACCATTATAACCAAACCAATATCGACACAAAACCATTTGTCTTAAACCAGTTTTAGCACCAAAAACAGAAAACCATGCAACTGGTGCTGCACCAATCATTGAGAATAAAATAATACATGCACAAGCATCACCAAATTGTAATTGCATTGTAATAACACCCAAAACACCTAATGCAAAAGTAGCAACGACAGTGTTACCACCTAACCACATACTACATGCAGTCCAAACAGAACCATCTGTTTTTTCTTCTTCTTCAATTCTTTCAATACCTTTAATTTCACCACCTAATTTTTCAATCCATTCTTCAAATTTATGTAAAGCTCCGATTTTTTTAACTCCACCACTATAAGCTGATGAAGCATCAGATGAATCTTTTTCATATTGAACAGTTGGACTGCCAACTTGTTTTTCAACGTCTTCCTGCTGCATAATTAGAAAGAGGTTGTATTTGTAGAAGAAAAAGAAAGAGTTGTTGGTTTTTTTTTTTTAAGTTTGTAAATCAAAAGATAAGTTTTACAAACTTTTTAAAAATGCAAAAAAATAATAATAATGATTAGTCGAACGAACTAAACGTTAAAAATTAACGAATATAATGAATTTTATTTAATAAAAAAATTAGAACGTTAGAAACGAAAAAAAACAAGAAATTTTCAAAAAAGAATAAGAGAAATTGAGTTGTATTTTATATAAATTTTTTTCTCAACATGTACTTATCTTTAAGCACTGATAAGCAAAAAAAAAAAAAAAAAAAAAAACCTATGACCGATAATACCGTTGAGCTTAATTGATAAGCCTATGAAGGATCAATGGGTATAAAATTTTCATTGTCTCAGTTTTTTAAGGTAGTGGCGGGCGCATTTTATATCCTCTATTTAAGCTTTATTAACTACGGGCTTCAGTTGTCCATCAATTGCCTACTTTGTATTTCTTAAACTTATAGGCCAGCTTAGCCAAGACAGACTCAATTATTCAATTATTCAAGCCTATTTTATTGGTTAAAAAATTTTTTTTTTTCTTTTCAAAAAAAGTAATGCCTCATCGGAAAAATTTCAGAAAAAAAATTTTTCATGCAGAATCCGAGTAAAATTGAAATAAAAAAAAAAAGAAAGATAATCTTTATAAAAAATTCTAAAAGTTTATTTGAATTGTTGAATTATGTCAAAGATTGTAAATATTATTCTCCATATTTTAAATTCATCATTTATTTATGTTGAAACCCTTTTCATTGAATTCAGTGAATTTTTGTGAGCATGCAGAGTGTAATCTTGCCTATAAAAGTGATAATAATGCTTAATCGGTGGAGTAAGCCGCAGGATGGCGAGGCTAATCCATCGGCATTGATAGATCGATTCTTGTAAAACGGTTCAGATTAAGCTTTTAGATCCGATATCCCAACGGGATTTGAAATATTTTTTTCAGCCGCACGTCACAAATTAAAGATATTTTGAGGGTATGTACTTAACATCATCAATGATTTCATGTTCAAATGGAATTACGGATAGTTTAGCTATTTTTAATTTGTATTTTGTTTCTCCAGTAAAAAATCCTATTAATGAAGTTAATAATAACCGAGATTTCGATTATGGACGGATTAACTTTTATATATAGTTGGTGATAGTATTATGTATAATAATTGAAGACAAATTTATTATGGTTATGATAAGTAGAATTGTATGCCAATTTTTTGTTATCACTCATATTTAAGCGGTATTCAACTAATTATTTATGACTATCGATCATTGATCTAACTGCACAATTACATATTCACGTTTTAGTTAACTAATTTATTGTTGTTGTTATGATTGCGGGATAACTTTTTAGCGAAGGCTAGCTTGAAAACTTTATTGATATTAAAAAAAATACTCAAATATTTTTATAATGTATTTATATGATTACAAATGTTCTTAATTTCATTTGTATAAATTTTAGATCCCATCGGTATTTGACATCAAAGAGATGGGTTCTAAAAATCAATTTAAAGATATATAATTGATAGCCATAATTAAAATAATTTTAAAGACAAAAAAAGGTTTTTCCGGAGAGTTTATAGATTCAAAGTAATTCATAAGTTGATTTCATTATACCTTTATAGGAAATAATCCTTTACGTATACATGTATACATGTATATGTCGCTTATAATGTGATAAGCTAAATTATATTATTTAGCCAGATATATACATTATAATTTTTGATCATATATTACAGTAGCAAGGATATACATATCCTAGAGTTTATTTTGAATGCGCTCAATCTATATTTTCCATGGTAATTAGAAGTATCATCATAGTTGGAGTTGGGCCAGGGTTATAGGAACTTTTTCTGTTACTGTTTGATGTTTGAAAATGCATGCCCACCCCCGCGGTAGAATTTTCTTTAGAATATCGATCCAAATTACCTCTAAACACGGTTAGTTCTTCAATGAACCGGTGGGAAATCTTTAAACTGACTATAATATTACTTTCTTAGAATAACATTCAAACTCCATCCACGTTTTGGGTGCATGTATTGATATCATTTCATTCAATATTAACCGCGGTTTATTCTTAATTCAAATCTCTTTGCCGACTTTTACGCCAAGTAGATATTTCTCAGAAGTGTCGGCCATCTTTACATGTATTTCAATGGATAATATCATGACTGTCGAGTATTAAAACCAGTATTCAATTATAATTATAGTATACTATAGGTACGTATATAAATTATCCTTCATATAAGTTTAATACGATTTAGGATCAGCACATATGTAACTTTATTTGATTTTAGCTTTTACATATGCATTTATAGCTATATACATGTATGTAGAGCTATAGCTAGTTAATTAATTATTCACATCATAATAGCATCATTATATACATGCTATTTCATATATCTATAGCTAAAGCTCTTATTCTTAAAGTTAAGGATTGCAGGCTATAGATATAGTACTCGTCATAGCTCGGATGACTGAATAAAACAATCCATAAAAAAGATATTGATCAGTGATATATACAGTATATTCTAGCTACAATTAATCTATCTGCAGATGATGTAACATGTACAAGTATACCATGCGGTTGCCTCATAGATAAATACAATTATTAACTGGCATATATATGATATACCAGGTATCACGACTGTTCATAATAATGAAATTTACAGAGCTAGTGGTCACCAGAGATATAATACAGTAGCTGAATAAAGCTCTAAATTCTTTGGACTGTAACCAACTAATCAAGTTAGAAATCTATATATATATAGACAGGGCTAATAAGTAAGCCAGGTTTAATATGATTTAACAATTCCAGAGTTGTTATTTCCATTCTTTGCAATCAATCTACCAACGCGCGTCAAAAACACGTGCTTTGACTTACCTATACTATAGATACCTATCAGATCTAACTATCAAAAAAAAAAAAAAAAAACTAACAAAATGCTCTAGTAACCACATTGAAAATTTTTTCAAGATAACAAATTATTATTTACAACTGACTGATAACTTTTCAATTGAAAATCTGGGGAAATACAAAACTAGGAACACAATAATATTTATCAAAAAAATAATTTATTAAAAAAAAAAACGGAGAAGAAAAAAAAACAATTAATAAACGATAAATCGTAATTCCAAAACAACTAATTTCGGAAACCGTTTATTGTAATTGTAGTTCTCCAGTTTTTTCGTATTTTCAATATATATATACACTAAAAAAATCATTAATCATTAAAATTCATTATTAATATCTTCAAAAAAAAAGTATGCAAAAAAACTAATAACTTAAAACTTCCTTTTAATTATCGACCAATAAACTTAATTTCTAAAGGTCTAGTAACAGTATAAACAATAAAAGCAGTTGCAAAACCCAATTCAACTGCTAAATCACCACCATCAATACTTCTTGCAATATAACCAACCCACCAAACTTGTGACATTGACATGGCAACCATAACAGCACCACAAGCAAATGCAAATAAAGCTGCAATACCAATTGGTAATCTAGTTTTATCATTATACATTGACATATCATAACCTTTAAAACCTTTTCTAAAAATAAAATGATCTGGTAAAATAATACCAATATATAATGCTAACCAATATGCAATCATATTCATAAAATTTTCCAAAATTTCTGCAAAATGATAATAACCAGCAATTGAAATACCTAATGTAACTGCACATCCAATAAAAGTATAAATAGCTCTTGGAACTTTATCAAAAATTTTATGAAATGCCATAATTGATAATGAAAATGAATACATATTTGGAATATTATTTGCAACTGTTGATAATGACATTAAAACTAAACAAAATTCTCCAAATCCATGTAAATTTGGTACTAATAATGAATGAAATAATCCACCAATTGAATATTCATCATAAGCATTAGCAATTGTTTCATTAGTTAATGTAGCAGTCATACAAGCTGCACCTAAAGATCCACAAAAAACTAATGGCAAAATAATTGATAACCAAATAGTGAAACCTAATCTAAATTTATTAGAATCACTTCTCATATAAACATTATAATCACTAATATAACTTGTCCAACCAGTTGCAAAACCATAAAATGCAGCACCAAAAGATAAAACACTTGAAGTTTCTTCAGGTCCAGTTCTTAAAGGAGCATCATAAAAATTTCCACTTTTACCTAATTCAACAGCAGTAATAATAAAAACAATTAAAATTGGAATGAATGCATATTTTTCAAATAAATGAATAACTCGATGACCCATAAATGAAATAATAAATGTTAAAAAAATAACAATTAAAACACCAGCCCATGGAGGTAAAACACCACCATTAACAACATGTAACATTTGAGCTGATAAAATAGTATTGGCAACTGACCAACCAATATTTGCAATAATATTTAAAAATGCAATTAATCTAACCCCATAATAACCATACCAATATCTTGAAATAACCATTTGACGTAAACCAAATTGTGCACCAAATCCTGAACAAAAAGCAACTGGTAAAGCACCTAACATACTAAAAAATGTTAAAGTTAAAACTGTATCAGTAAAACTCATACCAAATTGAATACCTAATCCACCCAAAACAAATGTATTACCAATAAAATTTGCACTAAACCATATTGAACCTCTTGATAAATATGAAGTTTCTGTTTTTTCTTCTTCAGGTACACGTTCAACACCTCTTGTTTCTGCACCAAAATATTTTACTAATCGATTTAAAAATGTATGTTCATGTTCATCATTATAACTTGAAGAAGCATTTTCATGAGATGATATGTTAATATCTAATGATTGTTTTTCAATATCGTCAGACCTCATTGTGAATAATATTGTATGTATATGGTTGATAAAAAGTTTTTTATTCTAGTTTTTGAATAATAAATAAATATGTTGACTCTATATAGAGTAGCCGAAAAAGGTCCACACAAGAGTGAAAAAGAAAAAGAAGAAGAAGAGAAGAAAGGAAAACAAAAACCAAGAACAGATAAAAGAATTCATGGGGATTGTCTATTTATATATAAAAAAAAAAATTTCATGATATCAAATCTGTAGATCTTTAATAATAAACTTATTTATTCAGCCAAAAATACAGTGATAATTTGTAATAGAAAGAAAGCAGTCAGCAAAGTACAAAAAAAAAAAAACTCATATCTAACAAACAAAGCTTGAAGCAATTATTTACTTTTTTGGTGCGCCGCAGCGTGTTTAAGCTTTGAGGGTGATATATCCTGTACTGTAAGGTAAAATAGATATCGGCCGTTTTAACGAAATCTTTCCGATAAACAAAAAAATTTTTTTTTTTTTTGGTCAAAAAAACGCGAGATAAAGAAATTTTTCAGCAGTGTCAACTTAGTGTTGTAGCTGAATGTAATGGACGATAGATTTCCGAAGCTTAAAACAGATTTTTTTACTCTGAGTCTAAAAGTTCAAAATCGATATCTCAGATCAGATCCTCCACAGACTGTCTGTCTATTAGAGAATAGTTGTGGGCCAATGTTAAAGTGCTTATTACAGCCTTAGTATCACTGTATAGTTCTAACAAGCTTAGGCAGACAGTGAACCGACAAGCAGTACTAATTCTGTTTCAAAATTTTCAATAAAGGGATGTTCCATATTTTTTCAACAATTGTTTAAATAATACAATTCTGAATTCAAAGTACAATTGATCTTGATATTAATGTGAAATATTTTTGAAATTAAATAATAACATTTGATATTTACAATTACGATTGTAAAATATGTACCAGTGTACTCATAAAATGTTTTGTTCGGATTTGTAACTTAAAAAAAAAAACAATCATTCAATCTGATGCAACTGTTACAATATTTATTAAATTGTTATCTTTTAGCAAACTTAGTGGAGTTGCGTTCAAAAGTATTCTTATGATTTTCACCATCCGGTATAACTTTTTATGATTATCAACCGAGCTCCTAAAAAAAAAATGATTATCTTGAGCAATATTTTGTGGAGATCAATCTTGGGGTTATGCTTAATAATAAATTCATAACTATTGGCACTGTATATTAAACGATATTTCTATAGACTTGGCTAGCAGGTAAAATTATCATCAATTGCAAGATCTATAGTTCCCCTGATAATAAATAACGGGTTGCAATAACTTGGCTATATCTAATATCAATATCGTGATTCCTTCTAATATTCAGCTATCGATATACTATTACTATAGTGTACTCAGCTTATCTGGAGTATAGACCTGGATATTTTTAAGCTATAAGGTGTAAGCATTCTCGGGTCATTCTGATGCGATTCTGACAAATTTAAGAAACAATTGTTAGAATACTAACTTCCCAATAGGTGTAGTAAATCAACAGCCACCAGAATTATCAAGCTAGCCTTGTATGTACATAAAAAATTGGTGCTTGAAAGTATCAGAGTAGGATTGATTATATTCAAAAAAAAAATATCAAATAATGTTTATAATAATAATATAATTGATTCAAAAAAGTATACATCTATATTATTATCTAAATCGATACATTGTAAAATCTGATATCAATTGATCATCGATAGGAAACTGATTGCGATATCAGTTACAATCGATGAGATACCCGCTTAAAGAAAATTTTTCTTTTCAATCGATATCATCGGCTGCAGGCCTTTAAAAAAGTCCCTGCAAATTTGAACGATATTGATAGCTGCACGGGTTTTTTTTATTATATGCTTGATAAAAATGGGTCAAATTATTCCGAGAATCTTTAAGTGAGATCAGATCTACCGCCCATAAATTTCTAAGAATCATCAATTACCGAGATCTCTATCAATACCCGCCTAAAGAATTATACAGTATGGAGCAGTATCAGCCGGGGATGTCTCACGTATCGTTTTTTAACTATTTTTTTTGAAATAAACTTGATTGATTTTAATGCACATAAGAACCCAACCGGCATATGTTCAAACATGTAATGAATACTTTACACTCCTAAAATACTAGTTCAATATGTTCAATTGTCAATGGTGGGGTTGTAATTCCTGAAATAGGTCGGATCACAACGAAGCGAAGTCAAAAAAGATTAGAAAAAACCTCCAGGTAAATAATCCAACCAATAATATTTGCTTCAAAAGATTAAAAAATATTTTTTGTCAGAATCCACAGAAAAAAAATTCCTTTAAAAAATTTTCAAACCATTAGACAAATTTAAAGGTATACTTTTATATAAGCATCAAAAATATATTTGAATGATAGAATAAACCACCATTACTTCTTATCGTTTATCAATATGTGCGGCTTCTTGATAATGAAATAGTGATCAATCGTCCCTTACGTCTTGTTAAGTGCAAAAGATTAATTTAAATCAAGTTTTATTTGTACTTAAAGACATATACTTACCGGTTATCACAGCTTAAATGATATAATTATCCCGTCGGCATATTTTTTATCAATTGTTTTGACATTTCATGAGATGGAATTTTGAAACATTGAATGAAAAATTTCAATGTTTACATAAAATTATTAGTATGATGATAATTAGAATGATACTTATAAGATATCTGGCTTAGTAGATTATTGAAATCAATGGGAAATTGATCTCCTAACGGTTACCTTCAGTTAAAAGTTGATGAATTATAATGTCTCAAGTATATTATTTGGCGGTAAGTCTACCAAAATATACAATTAATGCAGTATACAATTACTTAAGCAATAATTACAACAATTTAATCTGGAGATTCCATATTTCCAAATTTAATACAACTGTGTATTTCCTGTATATAGTGAAATATCAAATGGAAACCTGTGAGCCGATGTACTTGAAAATATTAACGTTTACCCATGGGGTAATTGAAAATCATTAATTTATTTACTTATATAGGTTTTATCTGATTAATCAGTCAGATACGTTAACAATTCACTAGCCAGTTTATCGATCATAAAACCTAGGCTCATCGATCGACAGCTACACCAATCTATCTATAGTATATTATAACTCGGTTTATCCTGTATCAATCTGAAAATTATAAGCTTATAAGCTTGATTCCATCACATCAATTGATTGTAGATCCTGTGATGAGGTTTTATTATTATTTTAATTAATCCGGATCAATCAAAATTGGCTTGGTTTCAAAACAATTACACCATCGTATTATAAGTATTACCTATAGCCCAGTATAAATACTTTTTCTATTTCCATAATCACCTTAGTTGTACCTGGTACTTTGTATTAGGATTGAAATCCCAAGTGTTTAATAGCTCATCGCATATAATTTCGGTGATTGACTACCTATTTAGGTCCATTTTTTGACCGATTTTCCAGACCTATAGATCCTGCTGAGGGATTGTGATGGCATATATATTTTATAATTCTTTTTTTTAAATGCTTTAAAGTATGCCGTGTTATACATAATACCCCCAGTATCAATGTAACCTGGTATCAGTAAGACTAATCATCCATCGCTATATATAAAGGATGTTTTCAAAAGCCGATAGTGACGTGTATTCATCTCTACAAATGACGTGTTTAGGACTGTCGTTGAGCCAAGTCTGTAGACTGTAGCCTGGATACCTAAAACTAATTAATTGCCCCTTGCAAGTATACAATTGTACATTCTAAACTTAAAAGTTCATGGCCGGCTGGCCAAATATTTAATGATTCATACAG
The DNA here is from genome assembly GCA_030564325.1 of Blastobotrys capitulatus. Taxonomy (NCBI): domain Eukaryota; kingdom Fungi; phylum Ascomycota; class Dipodascomycetes; order Dipodascales; family Trichomonascaceae; genus Blastobotrys; species Blastobotrys capitulatus. The sequence continues at coordinate 64,810 of JAJLUL010000009.1, forward strand.
TAATACCTTTACTTCTTCAAAACTTGTTTATAAGTATACGTAAGAGCTATAAAAAGATAGTGCTCAAGCCCAGTTACTTTATTCTCTACCAATCTAGCTTATAAAATAAACATCACACTTTATAAAGGGCCGTTTTTTCATACCACAAATATCTATCGAAAAAAAAATGAGAAATCCAAACAGGTGTATAATTTTACTGTGCATATCATTGCAAGAATTATAGCATATATACATATGTATGTATTGTAATCTAGTAAACCTTTTTATGGCATGCATGTGATTCCTTGGTCCATTTACCTCTTGATTGTAGATATTTATTTTGAACTATAGACGTTTTAATAATTGGGTTGAAAGATACAAGCGCTTAAACTTTGAAGCATTATTTAAATTGCTGAGACAAGTTCTAAGCACCTATAGCTCTCGTGCAAATTTGCAAAATACGTGAGTTAACTAACTAATTTATAAACCGTTTATAATTGCGATTGTAATATATAGTGTGATTAATCAATTGTGTGTAATGGTTTGATAGGTATTACTTAGTTATAATTAATCAATTTTTAACCTGTTTGGTGTATCGATGTAAGTAAGAAATTTAGAGCTAGCTTATCCACCTCAAACAGACAGCAGAATTGGAGAATTCTATATGAGATCAGTATGTGTAACTGATTATAAGGATATACAACTTGATTTTCAGAAACATGCTTTCCTCGGTAGACTATTATACAACACCATAGCTAGTTGTAATGAACATTGGTAATTTTACTATGCGATGATGAGGAATAGGTAGCCCACTTCGTGATATAGAATAAATCCTGATGCCTACTCTAGGAGCAATGGATTAATATAATAGCGTTACAAACTTAAAGACCAATACAAGGTTATAATATCACAAATATATTATAATATTTGGGATGATTGTATTAAACTACAGCAAAAAAGAATATAATCAATGTTCTTTGTTTTTAAAATAGAAATACAATATATATTGGATCTGGGGCCTTCTGGAAACCCAGTAGACGACGGTAATTCTGCCTAATGCCAACTTAAGAGTGATGTAATAGTGTTACAGGTTTATCGACTAAAAGTAATAAATTTATTATATCTCAATATGGTAGTTGAACGATATCGTAGTATACTACTACTACTACTACTGTGACGGTATTTATCATAGTGTAGACCTTCTAGCTATAGTATCAGATACTATGGTAAAAATGCCGTGTTGAGCCGCAAGCCGCAAATATATACAGATCCTGCAGATCTTTAAGATATCGACCACATGTACAAGTACTTGTTACAGTATGTATCATGGTAGACTTCGAGCTCATGTTATGAACCCCAGCGTTCACTATATAGAGAAAGTAACTCAAAGAAACGTAAATAAAGCGTATAAATTCTATCAGAGTTTATGACAAGTAAAGAAAAAAAATAAAAGAGAAAAAAAAATAAATGAAAAAAAAAATATATTAAAAAAAAATAAATAAATAATGCAAATATAAATGATATAAACATAAAAATATAAATAAAAACAAGACACAAAAATACAAATTAAATTATAGTTTTTTTTTAAAGTAATGCAAAAAAAGAAAGAAGTCTATATAATACAAAAGATTTTTAGATGATTTTAAAAATTTTTTTTTTTTGTGTAAAACTATTAATTAAAAAAAATTATCTTTTCATTTGTCTTTTTTTTTTTCATTTTTCATGTTTTTTTTCTCTAATAATAAATAAATAATTGTCAAAAAATAAAGGAATCTAATTCTCTATTATTTTTTGAAAAAATGTAATTCTAAAGGTCTTGTTGCAGCATAAACTACAAATGCAAATGCAAATCCTAAAAAGATACCAACATCACCACCTTCACCATCTTTATTAACAGTTTTTGCAATTGGACCAGTATACCATTGATTTGACATACCAATAACAACTCCAGCAATACCACATAAAAATGCAAAAACTGCTGCAATACCATAACTTAATTCATATTTATTATCCCAAATTGTTGGATCATAAGATTTCATACTTCTTTTTTTATAAATTAAATGATCACATAAAATAATTGCAACATAAATTGCTAACCAATATGCAATTAAATTCATAAAATTTTCTAAAAATACTGCAAAATGATCAGCAGCTGGAATTGAAATACCAACAGAAATACCAAAACCTAATAAAGCATAAAATGGTCTTGGAATTTTTTGTAAAACTGGATGTAAAGTCATAAATGAAACTGAAAAACTATACATATTTGGAATATTATTACCAATAGTTGATAATGCCAAAACAACCATACAAAATTCACCAAATCTTCCTAAACCATGATCAACTAATAATGCATGTAATAAACCACCAGTAGAATTTGATTCATAAGCATCCATAATTCTTGTACTATTATTAGCACAAATCATTGCAGCACTACCTAAACAAAATAAAAAGATACAAGGAATAGCAACACTTAAATAAATTGAAACCATTAATCTCCAAGCTTTTGTATCCTTTTTTAAATATGAACTAAAATCTGAACTGTATGAACTCCAAGCACTACTATAACCAAAAGCAGCACAAAATAAATTAAAAACATTTGCTAATTCAGATCGACCAGTTGGCATTGGTTTATTTTCAAAAGATCCCGATCTATGAATTTGAACTGCAACAATAATAAAAATTGCCATAACTGGAATCCAAGCAATTCTTTCATATGCATGAACAATTCTTGAACCACCAAAACTAAAAATTAATGTACCTGCCATAATAACAATAATAGCACCATATTCTGGAAAATTATGATTTAATTGATGTAAAATACTAGCAGAAGTTAAAGTATTAACACAATTCCAACCAACATTACTAACAACAGATAAAAATGCAACTAATCTAACTCCATAATAACCATACCAATATCGACTAATAATCATTTGTCTTAAACCAAATCGACAACCAAAAATTGATAATAATGAAACTGGGGTAACTGCTAATAAAACAGCAAATGCAAAAGTTAAACAAGAATCTTTAAATTCCATACCAAACGTTGGAGCTAATGTACCTAATGCAAAAGTAGCAACAACCATATTCCCACCCATCCAAATAAATCCAACATGTCTTAATGAATCAGTTTTTTCATCATCTGGAACTCTTTCAATACCTCTAACTTCAGTATTTAATAATTTTAAAATTTTATGAAACCAATTATCATGATTATTGGATCTTTCAATATCTGAATTGGTAGTATTGGTTGATGAGAGATATTCATCATTGACATTGATGTCTGATACTTGTTGTTTTTCAATATCTTCTAATGATCTCATTATCTCTTTATTTATTCTCTATTAATTGATAAAAAGAGATTAGTTTTCTTTATCTTTTTATGACCATCATAAGAAAAGAAGAGAGAGAGAGGAAGAGAAAGAAAAAAAAAACCTTAAAGTGGAAAGTTAATTCTTTTTATATCAAAATTTTTTTTTCAAGTACTATAATTAGTAGTAGTGTAGATTTAGTAGTATCGTACCGTTTTTTTCAGTGCGGCGTTATCAGTGTCTATCGGGTTAACTGTGAAAAAAAAAATTCTGATATGTATGTTACATGCACTTAAAGAAATGAAAAAAAAGGTAAAAAAAATTTTTTTTATCACTGGGAGGTTAAATTTAACTTTGGAGCATTTTTTTTGTTAATGTGAGACATCTTTTTTTTATGGTGTGAAAATTTTTTTTTTTTTCACTGCTTAAGACAGTTTTAGATCCGCTTTAAGCTAAAATTTCCTACCATTTTGAGTTAGAAATTGGGATGTCTCAGAGCCTCCGATTTAATGTTCTTTAAATTTTTTTATTGGTCAGAGAGGAAATTTGAAATCTTGACTGTATTAGAAACTGTCTTTAACTTGCATAGAGCGCATATGGGCGGTGAAAGAAATAATTTTTTTTATTCTTTTAACAGCTGGTAAAGGCGAAAAAATAATGTTTCACAAATCAAAAAATGATGTTGAAATTTTTGAGATTTGAAATTTTTTTTTAGAAAATGGGTCGCTTTTCTGTTAGAACGATTGGTTAGTTAGGGCTTAAAGTATCAACTTTATTAACTTAGAAATGGACAAACCCGTCGGTTGATGTTATATTTTCGGGATGAATTTTGTAGTTCTGAAACAATATTGTTATTCTTTAGGGTTAATCGATATTCTAAAAAAGAGTCGTATTATTTTACGGCTAAAATAGGCTTTTGATTTCAAGATTTAATTGTAAAAAAAGAGGGCATTTGATAGATAAGAGTATAGTATAGCTATTTCTATTCCATATCTGTAATCTTTGTTGTAGTTTTATGTGCCGTGTGGTTACTAATAATCAGCTAAGAATAATAGTTAAGTGGAATTTTGGGCCATTTTTATAATTATCAAGCTTGTTACATCTTGTTTATTTCATTCAAAATTATTAGCTAATGCTCAAAATATATATCCAAGAGTATTAGAATACATCTGTAAAAAACTTCTTAACATTGTTTATTAATCTATTGATAAATTTCAGTTTAAAAGGAATTCAATTTATTCTAAGAAGTATAAACTTTATCTTAGTGAATCTCAGATCTACTCCAGATCTAAATCGATCTCATCGAGTTCAGCCTTACAAACGTGGATCTTCTTAATTTAAACCTAATTACCATATAAATTTTTATTATTCTACGCATAGAACAATAAATATCGTATATTAATAAGCTTTATTAATCCCAAATTTTACACCTTTTAACAAAAGAAAATCCTGTCAAAAGAAGTCTGCAAGAAACTGTCAGGTTAATTTAAGCTATTAAGCCAAGTTTATCTATGGCTTGCCGTATACCATAAAAAGTAAAGAAACAAAAACAAATTAAATCTATTAATAATTAATAATATCAGGTAATAATTAATTATAGTGATGTAACTTAAGCAGGTCTCGAGGTTTTCTGTAAGGCATTTTCAGCCTTACGTGTTAAATAAAACAGCCAATCGAAATTAGAGCAACCAGTGTATAAAAATGCAGGGAGGATCTTGAGGGTTGAGCTTATAAGCTTACTGTAATCTGTACATCAATTATGACACAGACTAAGTTTATCTAGCATTACTTTTATTATAACCGCTTTATCAATCGATCGAAAAAGAAACCAGAATCTTTTTCAATGGTGGTAATGTAAAGCAGCAGCTAGTGGTACTGAATTCTTAAGCTTAAGATAATATTATATAGTCCAAATTTACTAGAGGATTTAGTACAGATAGTGTTTCAATTATTGATACAACAATAACTAATTCACCCAAACCAACGTTAACTATACTAGTTCAATTGAAGGTCGAATTCATCTTTCCCTGGAGTTATGATGCAATTTTTATTTCAACCAAAGGCTATCAAGCTGGTATGAATGAATTGAACTAATAACCGTAACAATACATAATCTTAGCTAGCATTTTATTGGTATTTCAGATATACATCTAGTTCAAATCCGAGAGCAATAAAAACTCATAAAGAGACCATAAATTGTTGGGTAATTGATACTCGTGATTAATAAAAAGCGATAACCAAATGTATAGTATACCTAGTATTAGCTTGTTAATCGAAAATATATACAGTAATTTCAGGATTAAAACTCCATGATGTTATTACTATTGGTAATTAATAAAGCCAATTACTTTATAAAAGGTAACTTTAACTCTACCAAAGTATAAAAAAAATCCCAACATCAATTTCGAGTCTTTGAAACCCAGCCGCAAAAAAAAAAAGGAACTTAATTATGGCTGCAAGTTTTTAAAACATTTATCTGCACAACTAGGCGAGGAAACGGTACCCAGCGAGTGATACCGGTACTGGCTTTTTAACACTTTTCCGAAATTTTCAACCTGGTGCACTGGAAGACCGGAAAATTTACCATGGTCGCTCGTCGCAGCAGTTAAACCATTGTTGCCCAGATAGACTATTTTTATGAGATTTATTGACAATAGTTTGACTTGAGAAAACAATTTTTGGTATTCAATGAAGTCACTTGAAAGTAGTTTTAAAGACAGTAAGTTGAAAGTAGTATACCACATCAATCCATACGCGATTAGCTATAGATATAGCACTTAAAATAATTTACACTAATTAATTATAAACTTGTATACTGTGTATACAGCTAGCTTTCTGTTGATTTGGCCTATATAGCATACAAACTTTTAAAAGCTAAAATATATATCGACTCTTATCTAATTCATATGCATCGGAATTTTGCCCTAGCTATATATATAAACTGTACTTGTACTTGTACTTGTACTTGTACTTGTACTTGTACTTGTACTTGTACTTGTACTTGTACTTGTACTTGTACTTGTACTTGTACTTGTACTTGTACTTGTACTTGTACTTGTACTTGTATATATGATAGGTTGGGAATTGCTACAAGGAGATTCAAAATCTGTGCTAGAGCCTAAATTATTTTATGTGGCTACAATTAATCAGGAATCACGGAGATGAGAACATCATGATCAATTTCTACAGTACCAGTAGTATCTATAAAACTGTGCTGAAAACTACAATCATTATACATGAATTAATTTCAGTACATACAGTATACTTTAAGCAGGTTTAACGAAGAATAGTTAATCTACGCGTATATATAGATTTATAGCTTTTCAGAGCCGAAGATCGGATCTAGATAAATAGATCTCAAGCGCTGTGATAAAAACGCCACACTTCACGAAATTACTAGCTATCGGTATAGATATTGATCTGTCCCCCTTATCTTTACAGGAATCGAGGAATTTTTCAAAGATCAACAATTGATCTGTGCTGAAAATTATTTGTGAAATTAACCTTTTACATGGATACTTAAGCACACGCCACTATAATCAATTGCCGAATTCAAACAAACCTTGGTACAAAATTTCGAATCTAAAATTACAGAAAAAAAATTATGGTACTAAAATACATAGTACTGTGAACATAAAAATCAATATTCGAAAATAAAAGTGATAGTTCAATTAAAAATAACAAAACTATATAAGAAAATATAAAAGATAGAGAATAAGAAATTATAGCAATAATATATATAAAAAAAACCAAAAAACGGTACATCGTAACTTCCTCAATAAATAAAAAAAAACACATTAATAAATAAATAAAAAATAGTGAGGAAACCGTTATTAGCTTTTTTTCTTTTTTTTTTTTTTTTTTTTTTTTTTGAAATATATCTAAAATTGTCGTGTCGTGTACAATAATAATAATAATAATAATAACAAATAATATTATAATAAATTATCGACCAATGAATTTCAATTCAATTGGTCTTAAACAGATATAAGTTACAGCAGCAAAACCAAATGATAATGGTACACCTAAATCACCACCATCAATTAATCTTGCAATCCAACCAGTAAACCAAGGTTGACTCATACCACAAACTGCTCCAAAAACTATTAATAAATTGTTAGTATTTACTCTTTTAATTTTAATAAAACATACCACCAGCAAAAAATGCTGTTAATCCACTGATTGAAATTGGTAAGAATCGTTTATCATCCCAAATTTCTAAATCATAACCATTAAAACCTCGTTTAAAAATAATATGTTCTGGTAAAACACATCCAGAATAAATTGATAACCCTAATAAATTGTTAGCACTTTTCTTGTTTCTCTATAAAAATATAACATACAATAACCAATCAAATTCATAAAATTATGTAAAAAAGTGGTGAAATAAAAGAATCCAGCAATACCAACACCAATTGCAATACCAGTACCAACTAAACTATAAAAAGCTCTTGGTAATTTTCTAAAAACTTTATCAACTGCTAATAAACTTAAAGCAAAACTATACATATTTGGAACATTATTACCAACTGTTGATAATGCAATAACAACCATAATAAAACTACCAAATCCATGTAAACTTTCATGAACTAAAATACCATATAATAAACCACCAACATCATGATCTTGATAAAATTTTAATAATTGTGGATCATTATTTGTACATAAATATGCTGCTGCTCCTAATGACATAACAAAGATACATGGAATTACAACTGATAACCAAACACCAATACATAATTTAAAAGCAGAGATATCTGGTCTTAAGTTGACAGTATAATCAGCTGAAAATGCACTCCACCTATAGTAATTGTTAGTATAATTTTAAAAAAATAAACTCAAGCCACAATGACTATGAGTCAAAAAAAAAAAGACAACATACCCAACAGCGAATCCAAAAATAGCTGAACTAAAAGATAAAACACCAGCCATTTCTTCTTTACCAGTTTTCAATGGAGGAGCTGAAAAATCTCCAGATTTACCAATTCTTACAGCAACAATAATAAAACTAATAAAAGTTGGAATCCAACAATATCTTTCAAATGCATAAACAACTTTATGACCCATAAATGAAATGAAAAAAGTCATTAATAAAATAATCAAAACACCAGCCCATGGTGGTAATGAAACTGATAGATTAATACCAATAACATTTAACATTTGTGCTGAAACAATACCATTAACAGCAGTCCAACCTAAAGAAGCCAATGCTTAATTTCTTGTTAGTAAATACTGAGAATTAATGAAATAATTAATACTTACAGTTCAATGCTGCAATTAATTTAACACCATAATAACCAAACCAATATCTTGATAAAATCATTTGTCTTAATCCAAATCTTGCACCAAATAATGAATAGAATGCAACTGGTGCTGCACCTAACATACTTAAAAATGTAATTGTTAAACATGAATCAGCAAATCCTAATCCAAATACAGCAGGTCCTAAAACCCCCAATGCAAAACTTGCAACAACCATATTAATAAAAACGAGTTAGCAATTTTTTCCTTTTGTTAATAAATATATACATACCCAGATGTCCACATTGTAACTGATGATAAAATTGAAGGATCAGTTTTTTGATCAAATGGTACAGGTTCAATACCTCTTAATTCAGCACCAATTTTTTTCAAAAATCCATCAAAAGGTTTTGGCTTAATATCTTGAACCTCACCTTTTTCAGTTCTTGAAGTTAATGAATTTGAATCAACATCATAATTGATGGTTGTATCTGCTTGTTTTTCAATATCTTTCATTCCAATTATCACTTTAAAATTTGAATGATTAAACAAACTTTGTGGGCAGAGCTGGATCTGGATTTTGGTCTTTTTTTATAGTATTTTTTTTATTTTCTTTTCATAAGGTGTCTATTTTACCAAGTATTACAAAAAAAATCATTATAACCCCTATAACCTACGGGAACCTCAAATTTCACGATGGGATATCGATTTGGACAATGTAAGACACAATTTTTTTTTTTCTCAATATACTATAAATTTGATTTATTTAAATTAAAATCTTGTGATAACAAAGATACCATTTTTGCAGCCACTCCAGCACTGTAAATATAACCCGAACCTTCAAAACCATATGCATGATATAAATTTTTATTTTTTAAATCTTTTTCTACTAATAATCCATTTCGTCTACCTGGTCGTACTGCAACAATGTCCCTTATCATTGCATTTTTATTATCAATTGATCCATAATTCTTCTCAATATCAGTAATTACTCCGAGATTTAAATCTTTAACTCTTTTAATAATATTATGTTTCAAATCCTTATCGACGGTTAGGCTACCGATACCATCGGAGGAGGAGTGACTCCCTGGATAAATGCTTACCCCACCCAAAATAACGCCGTTTGAATTTAATCTAGGAATTATATAAGTATATTCTTTACCTGTTCTAATAGCCATTGGACCTTGATATGTTGATTTAATCCATATAGTTTGACCTTTAACTGGTTCAACTAGTTGATCATTAACCAAAGGACCTGCTCCTAATCCAGTGGCATTAATAACAATATCATGAGTATTTAATTCATTAAAATTATGAATAGTTTTCTTGGTAAATTTAACACCAAATCGATTTAATTGTTGACGTAACCAAGGTAAATAAATCCACGGATTAATTGATAAACTTAAGTATTCACATCCTCCTGTAATTCCCCGTCTTTCCGGTGGTAATTCATTATGATCTAAATATCTAAATTTTTGCATTAATTGAGAAGCCCAAATTTCTTCAGGGTTTATAGTTTCATCATAATACTGACGCATTAATCTAGTTTGAATACCAGCCGTTGGATCAGAATGAGCTATTTTCCAAAAATGTTTATAAGATTCTATTTGCATTTGCCGATGGTAAATATTTGATGTTTCTGTTGGATAGAATATAGCACCAGCACTAGTTTATAATACTATAGTTAATATCTTTGTTTATTTTGGTATATTATGATACTTACAATGGAGATGCCCAATCACCTTCTACCCATTTGTCATCTCCAATTTCTGGGAATTCACGAGCAATAATTTCAACATCAACTTTTAGTTCAGTTTTTAAGTAATAAGCAATAGTTAATCCAATAACTCCTCCTCCTACAATTATAATCATTGTGTTGTGAAGATAAGAACCTTTTTTTAAAAAAAAATTGATGATTTCTTAAATATATCTATATAATAATTATCTATGCCTATTATAGTAAATAAATCCATAAAAAAAAAAAAATCTTTTTTTACCATTTAAATCCAGGATCTTTAGCCAATTCATATTCCAAATCAGGTTGAAATTCTAAATATAAACTTTCAGGATCTGAAGTATTATCAAAAGTATATTGAGCAGATTCATTACTAATAATATTTTTTTTTCTACCATTATTTTCAGCAGCATCAACTAATAATTGAGCTTGACAAGTTCTTTCCATTAAAGTAAATAAATAAGCAGCTTCATCAACATAAGTACCAACAGTTAATAAGCCATGATTTTTTAAAATAATAGCTTTTGAATTACCTAAAGCTTTTGCAATATTTTCACCTTCAATTTCATTTAAAACAACTCCACCAAAATCATCATAAACTGTATGAGCATTATAAAAAGTACAAGCATCTTGATTAATCATATCCAAAGGTTTACCAAAGGCACTATAAGCTTTACCATGAATAGAATGTGTATGACAAGCAGCATGAACATCTGGTCTTGCTTTATGAATTGCTGAATGAATTCTAAAGCCGGCGGTATTAATTGATTTTCTTGACCCTCCAATAATATTTCCATGTTCATCTACATGAACCATATCACTAGCTTTTAATAATCCATAATGAATACCTAAAGGATTAATCCAAAAAGTATTTGGATCAACTGGATCTCTTACTGATATATGACCCGCACTACCTTCGGTATAATCTTTTCTACTAAAAACTCTAAATGCACCTGCCATATGTTCTAAAATCCATTGTCTTTTTGCATAATTATCTGTAAATTTTGGTACAGGAAATGGATTTTCACCCATACTGATATTATGTGCACCTTGATTTCCTGTCATTTTGTTGTTATTACTATGATGATGTTGTAGTCAAGAAAAAAAAAAAAAAAAAAAAAAAGAATTTCACTATTTTTTATCTTTTATCGGTACGTATCGCGGCTAAACGAGAAAAAAAAAAAAAAAAGTTTATTTCTCCACCACAAAATTTAAAAGAATATTATAACTAAATAAAATAATCTATAATGAGAAGAGTAGTAGTGACAGGACTGGGGTTAGTTTGTCCTCTTGGGGTAGGAACACAACATGCATGGAAAAGACTAATAGCAGGTCAAAGTGGTATAGTAAAATTAAATGAATCATTTGATACATTACCAAGTAAAGTTGGTGGATTAGTTCCAAAAGGATCAGAAGAAGGTTCATGGGATGCTAATCAATGGATTGATAAAACATCAATTAGAAGAGTACCATTATTTGCACAATATGCAGTAGCAGCAGCAAAACAAGCATTAGATGATGCTAATTGGCATCCAACAACTGAAGAAGATTTTGAACAAACAGGAGTAGCAGTTGGATCAGGTATTGGAGGATTTGATACTTTATATGATAATGTTTTAAATTATTCAAATCATGGTTATAAAAAAGTATCACCATTATTTGTACCAAATTTATTAAATAATATGGCAAGTGGTCATATTTCAATTATTAATAAATTTAAAGGACCAAATCATTCAGTTTCAACTGCTTGTACAACAGGAGCTCATGCAATTGGTGATGCAGCAAATTTTATTAAAAATGGAGCTTGTAATGTTATGGTAGCTGGATCATCAGAAGCACCAATTCATCCATTAGCAGTTGCAGGTTTTGCAAGAGCTAAAAGTTTATCAACAAAATATAATGAAGAACCAACTAAAAGTTCAAGACCATTTGATAATGGTAGATGTGGATTTGTAATTGGTGAAGGATCAGGAATTATGATTTTAGAAGAATATGAACATGCAATTAAAAGAGGTGCTAATATTTATTGTGAAATTGGTGGATATGGGGTTTCTGGGGATGCTCATCATATTACTGCACCAACAGAAGAAGGTGATGGGGCATATAGATCAATGAAAATGGCATTAAAAACTGCAAAAATTAATTCTAAAGATGTTGACTATGTTAATGCACATGCTACATCAACTTTATTAGGAGATGTTGCTGAATCAAATGCAATTAGTAGATTATTAGGTGAAAATAAATCATTAAATGAAATCAATATTTCATCAACAAAAGGTGCAACAGGTCATTTATTAGGTGGTGCAGGATCAATGGAAGCAGTATTTACTGTATTAGCATTAAAAAATAATATATTGCCACCAACTTTAAACTTACATGATATTGATACTGAAAAATTCAAATGTAATTATGTACCATTAACTGCTCAAGAAAAACAAGTTAATGTAGCTATTTCAAATTCTTTTGGATTTGGTGGTACTAATGCTACTATTTTATTTAAAAAAGTTTAGGTATCTAAGATCTTGTACATAGAACAATCAATAAAAACGCGGTAAATTTTCCTTGTGTAATAAAAAAAGTAAATCTCGTGGAACAAAATAGATCAAAGTCCCAGACCACTTTTTTTTTTTCATTGATGAAAAAACCGAACCAACAACAATAGAAAAAAAAAAAAAAAAAACAGCAACAATACTTCTCCATCTTCACATCATCATTAAGAACCTAGGAAAACCACAATGTTGTCAATTAAACGACTACCCAAACCAATCAATTTATCATTGAAACAATCAATTCGATTCTATTCAGAACAACAAAACAAAAAAAAAGGTACCGCTATTATGTTATTTAACATGGGTGGGCCATCAACAGTTCCAGAAACTTATGATTTTTTATTAAGATTATTTAGTGATAAAGATTTAATTCCATTACCATTTCAATCATATTTAGCTAAATGGATTGCAAAAAGAAGAACACCAAGTATTGAAAAAAATTATAGAGATATTGGAGGTGGATCACCAATTAGAAAATGGTCTGAATATCAAGCACAAGAAACATGTAAATTATTAGATAAATTATCACCAGATACTGCACCACATTTACCATATGTTGCATTTAGATATGCTAATCCATTAACTGAAGATACTGTTAGACAAATGATTGATGATGGAGTTGAAAGAGTTGTTGCATTTAGTCAATATCCACAATTTAGTTTATCAACTACAAGAAGTTCAATTAATGAATTAGAAAGATTGAAAAAAACTTTTGATCCAGAAAATAAAATTCAATGGAGTGTTATTGATAGATGGCCAACACATCCAGGTTTAGTTAAAACTTTTGCAAATCATATTCAAGATAAATTAAATGAATTTGATGAATCAATTAGAGATCAAGTTGTTATTTTATTTAGTGCACATTCATTACCAATGGATATTGTTAATCAAGGTGATCCATATCCAGCAGAAGTTGCTGCTACAACTTATGCAGTTATGCAAGAATTAAAATTTTCAAATCCTTATAGATTAACATGGCAATCACAAGTTGGACCAAAACCTTGGTTAGGAGCTCAAACAGCTAAAGCAGTTAAACAATTAGAAAAAGATGGTTGTAAAGGTATTATTACTGTACCAATTGCTTTTACAAGTGATCATATTGAAACTTTACATGAAGTTGATATTGAAATGAAAGAAGAATGTGAAAGACCAGAAAATTTCAAACGAGCAGAAAGTTTAAATGGTGATCCTCAATTTATTGAAGCAATGGCTGATATTGTAAATACTCATTTAAATCCAAATCCTGAAAAAGCTATTAAATCAGGTGCGGCTATTAAAAATTATAAACTAGAAATTAAATAGATTTTTTTTTTTTTTTAAATTCATAACATAAATAAATTAGACGCCAAAAAAAAAAATATGAACCTTTTTATAATTATAATACAATTTATACTAGTAAAAGCAGTGTATAGACCATCTAGTTATGCACCAAATTTAAAAAGAATAGCAAGACAATATCCAGTTGATGCAAAAGATCAATTACCAAGGTTTGTTATGGCTCAAGATTCAGGTCCAGATCAAAATTATCCAACATTACAATTAATTAATGATACAAAACCAACAGAACAAACTTTAGCATCATTAACAAAAAATATAAATTATTTAAGAGCAGGGGCTTGTTTACATAATGGAGTTGTTAAACCACAACAAGTTAGAAATAAATGTCCAGTTTGTAGATGGAGATTATTAACAGCATGGAGAATTCATTCAAAATTAGTAGAATATGGTTGGGTTGGTTATGATTTATCATCAAGAACATATATTGTTGGATTATATAGTGATAAAAATTTATATCCAGCAGAATTTTCAAATATGGCATTTAAAACAATGGATCATCATTATAATAATCAAACTACTGGTAAAATTAGTGAAGAAGTATATCAAACAATGTTATTAATTAATCAAACAATGAGTAATACATTAGATATTCATATTAGACCATTAGGAACTAATATACCAAAATATATTAAATTTGTTGGTTATGGTAGTGCTAGTCCAGTTGCTGAATTATATTCAATAGAATATCAAAATAAACATCCAAATATGGAAGCAAGTGTTTTTACTATTAATTTACCTGCATATGGTGATTTACAATATGAAACATGGATTCATCAATTTTTTAACAAAAATAATAATAATAATAATATTCAAAGAATGATTAGTACTAGAGATTCATTAGCACAATATCATTATAATTCAAATACAAATTTCACCAGATTAGGATTAAATGAATTTATAACTCATCCTCAACCACATAAAATTGCTGTTTGGTTAGCTAGTGATGCTCATCAATTATCATGGAAAAAATCAAGTCCTCAATTATTGCAAATTATTCGAGCATTTGAAACAAAAACTTATCAGTGTAACCATTGTTTTGATTATTTATACAATACTAATCAATTGGATCCTTCAACTTATTCATCACCATTTGTCGATTATACTGATCAATTAGATTGTGGTTTACCTACTAAAAAAATTATAAAAAGTTCTTAATAATAATAATATAAATAAATAGAGAATAATAATAAATAAATAGAAAAAAAAAAAAAAGTTATTGAGTTGATGAAGCTTTTCGACCTCTTTTTTTTGATGATCCTTCTTCGTTATCATCTTTTGATTCCATTGTAATTGGATCTGGATATTTTTCAACTGTTTCTTGTAAAAAATCAAATGTTTCAGTAGTCATAATAGCTTGTTTTAAATGTGATGGTGTAACTCTTTTACTATTTCTTTCTTTTGCTTGTGCACAACTTTCATCAACTAATGCAACCATAAATAATTCTAATGCTTTTGCAACAACAATTGGTGTAGCTTGTGCAACTTTACCAATATCTTCATCACTTTGCATTAATCTTTTAATTCTTGCTACTGGAAATCTTGCTTTAATTTCTCTTTCTTTTTTTTCTTCAACTTTTTCTTCAACTTTTGGTTCTTCCATTTTTGTGTATTTCTATATTGTTTTTATTGTGTATGTTTTTATTAGTGGGGATTACAGGAAAAAAAAGTCTAAACAAAAAAAAAAAAAAAAAAAAAAATTTTGGTGGTGGAATTTTGTGGCTTTTTATAATTTTTTTTAATTTTTTTCAATAGCGAATTATTTAAAAGCCCCATTAGCTTAAGCAGATCTAATCAAAACGCGTGCGAGGAAAATTTTTTTTTTTATTGTTAGACAAGAAAGAAAAAAAGTAAAGAAATTCAGGTGGTTGTGTTATGTTAGATATGTTTGTTTGATTTGATTAGTCTACTCCTGAATTTTTTGAATTACTAGTAATCAATCTATATAACATATTAATGAAAGATTAGTTCAACTTTGTACTAATAGCTCAAATATTATCAAATGACACAACCAACCTACATCCATATTCTTCCAACTCTTCAAGAAATAACTCGTACAGTAACTCTAAATAACCTTCACGTGACTACTTAATCCCAAAATAAATTTTTTTTACCATCATCAAATTCATCACGCAGAAAAAATATCTCCAACAAAACAACATTGCTTTCTTTGAAATTTAAACATCTTTCAAAAAAAAATAATAATTAAAAAAAAAGAATAACAAAAGCGTTTAATGACTATTCAAAGATTGGATGAGTTGATTGATGCCACAAGTGATTCGGTGGGTTTACCACCAGATCTAATGCGGATGGCTATTTGTTTATTAAGTGCATATCCATTTAGTGCATTATTAAAACGATTACCAGATAATTCTAAAATAATTCGTGAAATATTTTGTATTGGTATTTCATTATTTTATTTATTAGGTATTTATAATATGGCTAGTGGGGTTAGAACTTTATTAATTAGTTCAGTTGGATGTTATTTAATTACAAAATATTTAAAAAATAATCCTTTTATGCCATGGATTAATTTTATATTTGTAATGACCCATTTATTTATTAATCATATTCATGCACAATTTCATGATGGTGCTTATGATACAAATGAAATCGATATTACAGGTGCTCAAATGGTTTTATGTATGAAATTAACAGCATTTGCTTGGAATGTTTATGATGGTTTACAACCAGAATCTTCATTATCATCATTTCAAAAAGAACGTCAAGTTAAACAACATCCACCATTATTAGATTTTTTAACTTATACATTTTTTTTCCCATCATTATTAACTGGTCCATCATTTGATTATAGTGATTTTAAAAAATGGTTAGATTTAAGTATGTTTGATGAAACTGTTAATGATCCAAAAAGAGGTCGAGCAGCTTATAGAAGAATTCCAAGATCTGGTAGAGTTAGTGCCAAAAAAGCAATGGAAGGTTTATTATGGATTGCATTATGGACTCAAATTACAAGATATGTTAATTTAGAATTTGCAAATTCTTTAGAATATCATCAAAGTAATTTTTTTTATAAAATTATTTATTTATATTTATTAGGTTTTACATTTAGATTAAAATATTATGGTGCATGGAATATTAGTGAAGGATCATGTATTTTATCAGGATTAGGTTTTAATGGTAAAACTAATAGTGGGAAATATAAATGGGATAGATTAAAAAATATTGATCCAATTGGATTTGAATTAGGTCAAAATGCTTTTACATTATTAGGATGTTGGAATATGAATACAAATCAATGGTTAAAAAATTATATTTATTTAAGAGTTACACCAAAAGGTAGAAAACCAGGTTTTAGATCAACATTAGTAACTTTTTTCACTAGTGCTGCATGGCATGGTACAAGACCAGGATATTATTTAATGTTTTTAACAGGAGCATTTTATCAATCAATGAATAAAGATTTTAGAAAAAATATTCGACCAATCTTTTTATCATCTGATGGTATTACTGCTGGTAAATTTAAAAAATTTTATGATATTTTATCATGGATTGTTGTTCAATTAGGATTTGGTTATTTAGTTCAACCATTTGTATTGTTAGATATTGGACCATCAATGGAAATTTGGGGTTCAGTATATTTTTATGGTCATTTATTTATTATTATTGAAATGTTTTTATTTCATGGTCCATTTAAAAAACAAGTATTAAATATGTTACATTCTTTACAACCAAAAACTGGTACACCACCTCAAAAGGACTCTATATCTGATAAACCATCAGATAAAATTAAACAAGATTCTCAAAGATTAAGAGAAATTCGAAAAGAATTAGAATTAATGCAATCAAATCAACCAACTTTAGGTGTTCCTACTGTTGATTTTGATAATTTTGATGATGATTTAAAGGAAGCTATTGGAGAATTTGAAATGATTAAAGCTGATGTTATTAGAGAACTTGATAATTTAAAAAGAATTAAAAAAGAAGAAGAAGAAGAAAAGACAAAATAGGTTGTTAAGGTTAGTTTAATATAGTAGTATTAATTCAAATATTTGTACAATAATTGTAGTCCCAAGGTTGAGAAAAAAAAAACATTTCTATA
The DNA here is from genome assembly GCA_030564325.1 of Blastobotrys capitulatus. Lineage (NCBI taxonomy): Eukaryota > Fungi > Ascomycota > Dipodascomycetes > Dipodascales > Trichomonascaceae > Blastobotrys > Blastobotrys capitulatus. The sequence goes on from JAJLUL010000009.1 coordinate 83,023, forward strand.
AATTTCTATTTTTTTACACCATCATATTTTTTTCCCACACACATCATACACACCTTGTATACACAATGAGCACTAAACTACAACGAACTATTGAAAGAACACAAGAAAAAATTGCCAATGGTCAATTTTATGAAGCTCATCAAGCAGTTCGAACCATTGCAGCAAGACATATTCGAGCAAAACAATATGATGAAGCTATTGAAATTTTATTTACAACATCAAAATTATTATTAGAACATAATGAACAAGGTAGTGCAAGTGATTTAATGTTATATATGTTACAAGTTTATAATCAAGCTTCACTACCAGTAGATTCATCAAGTAGAGGTAAATTAACAGAATTATTAAGATTATTTAGTTGTCAAGAACCAACATTAAAAAAAATTGGTCATGAAATTAATTCATGGGCTATTAAAAATAATGGTCAAGTTTATGGTGATAATGAATTAAATCATGTTATTGGAGAGAAATTTTTACAAGCAGATGAACCTTATGAAGCAGAAAAATATTTATTATTTGGTAATAAACAAAGTTGTAAAATTTTAACTAATATGTTATTTGAATGGTATGAAGAAAATAGTGAAACAGATCCAAAAAGCGCTCCATTATTTTTATCTAGAGCAGTTATTGGTTATTTATTAGCATCAAATATTAGAGATGCAAAAGAATCATGTTCAATTTATATTTCAAAATTATTAGAATCTAAAAAATTAGAATATACTACTATTGAAAAAGATGATAATACAATTTATGTATTTGATCAAGCACCTTTATTAGATTTCTTACAATTATTAATCATTACATGTCAATATTCAAATCCAGACATGTTTAATAGATTACGAAATCGTTATGTTAATTCATTAGAATCAGCATCTGCATTAAAACCTTCATTAGAAAAAATTGGGTTAGTATATTTTAATATTCAACCACCTAGACAATCAAATATGTTACAAGATTTAATGGGTAGTTTTTTTCAATAAATAAATAATTGTTTGATTATTATCATGATTTGATAATTGATGAAGCATCTAATGCTTTAATTAATTCAAATCTTTTACCTCTCAGTAATTCAGCTTTTGCTTCTTCATATGTAACCCATTTTCTTTGACGTTCAGGTCCTTCAGGCCATTCATCTTCTAATTTTTCTAATTCAACTTGATAAAACCAAAATTCAGATCTTGGAGGCCAAGTACTATTTGCTGCTTCTATTGTATCATGTTTCCAAGTTTTTGGAGGTCTTGAATCTTCAAATTTACCCAAAAATTTTGTAATTTTACCAATAGCTCCACTTTCTTCAAATGCTTCTCTTAAAGCTGCTTCTTCAGGTCCAGTTTCATCATTTTCTAAACCACCTTTTGGTATAACCCAAAATCCTGGTTTTTGTGAACTAATTATTAAAACTTTTGTATAATCTTTATTTAAAATAACAGTACCTGCTACTATTCTAGCACCGGTTTCTTTTGAATAGGCTATTTAAAAGTTAGTATTTTCTTATACTGTATATTTAGAAAGAATAATACCTTGATTTTCTCGTCCTTCACGAGCTATCATGGGTCTTGAGTGGGACATGTTGTTAATGTTTTTAGGGGAGATTTTAAAATTTGATGATAATAAATGAAAGAGGGAAAAAAAAAATACATCATCAAAAAAAAAAAATATATACAAAAAAATTATAATTAATTACATAAATTTTTTTTTTTTTTACACCAAAATATTTTTTTAGTTTAATTTAGCGAAATTGGATTAGGTCATTGTCATTGAATAGTCATCAAATTCAACATGCAAAAATAGGTTATAAATAAATAATAAATAGAGAGAGAGAAATATGATACAAAATCACACGTGTTAAGGTAATGGCATAGAACCAACAATAGTTGAATCAATTTTTGAAAATAATTGAGCTATTGGATCAGTTGGATTTGGTAATCCACCAACTTTTACCCAATCTAATACTGTACTAGTACCTGCCCATCTACCAACTTGTTCAATACCAACTTCAACTTGTTTATTTTTCTCTAGTCCAGGATATTTTCTTTTAACTAATTCAAATACTGAACCATCCATTCCATTATCTGCACCTGCTGCATGATGGTCTAATCTTCTAGCATTAACTTTTGATGCTACAATAATTTCTAATCCATTAATTCGATTTTGTAATGAAATATCAATTCTTTTATCTGGTGTACCTTTTGGAAATTCATTAACTTGTTTTGCATAAGGTGATCCTCTAAATAATTCACATTCAATAATAACTGCAACTGCACCTAATAAATCATCATGAAGTTGAGGACTTAGATTATTTAAATGTTGAAATCTTTTTTCAACCCAATTAATTGCACATGATAATCTAAAATCAGGATCATTATGAATTGGTATCATCCAATTATTTCTAAATAATGCTCCACCTAATGTATCTAAATTTTGTCCTCCATGTTGATTATTTAAGTGTTGTTGATGATATCTGTGATTATGATGATGATGATTTTGTTGTTGTTGTTGTTGTTGTTGTAATTGTCGGTTATCATATCTTCTATTTGGTCTACCACCAAATGGAGTCTCCGTTACTACTACTGATTCATCTAATCGTAAATTAGCTAGATTTGGAATTCTTCCAGTCATTTTTTATTCAATCTTGTTATGATATAGTTGTGTATTTTTCTTTTTTACAATATTGATTGTTTTTATATTATTTTAATAGACTTTTTCTTATCTTGTTAATTTAAATAAAAAAAAAAAATTTAAGGTTACTTTTAAACAAAAGGAAAAGGTTATATAATGCTTTTTTTTATCTTAATCCATCTAAATTTCAAATTATATCAACCATAAAATATGTCCACAAATTCAAAAAAAAAAATTTATTCAAATAATTCTGAAGAACCTGTAAGTTAAAAAAAGAAGATGAGAAAAATTATTAGAAAAAAAAAAAAGATCCAGTTAAAGGGTTGGTGATTATCCTTTTAAAAAATCATCTATATGGAATTTTAAGAAACTTCTTTTCTTAAGCTGGTTAATAAAGCTTGAACAGAAGATCATGCGAAAAAACCGAAGACAGATTTGTATTTAATTGTATTAAATTTTTGTGCACGCTTAAGATTTCCTTTATCCTTCTTAGTACTGCTTAAAGGCTATGAAAAAAGGCTCAAAATTTTGTTATTGATGCACGAGATTTTTTTTTTGAACATGTTTCACTCAAGAAAAGCCGGCTGGTGATCAAAAGTTACTGTACTACTACTAGATTTACTGTGCCTACTTGCATTAGGAAATATAGTTGTAGTTCGTTAGTATTTAAATAGCATAGAGGCCCCAGTACCATGCGACCATGGCACTTGGTGGCACCACTGTGTATATATATATCCATCAGTACTCACGTTATATTCAAGCCTCATATTTAACAAATACTGTTAGACTAGGAATATTTGTGGCATGGTGTTACCTAGTACTATTCTACTGTTATTCTAGAATATTTAAAATATATATATCATGGCACTATAGTCACAACAAATTCAGCTGGGAAATTCTAATATCGAATCTACCAGAACCCTTTAAGATTGCTGAGGTTTTATAGCACATATTTTACTGTATATATATATAGATGATGCTGGGTTCATAGCTAGCCATAGTGAAATATAGTGTAACTTAGAATCTATATAGCAAGCCATGATTAATTAAAACATGGAAAATTGTTCTTAATAGCATCTCAAGATTCGTCCTATGGATTGTAGATATGTTTATAATTGAATCTATAAAAGTCTATTTTAATAAATGGGTCTATTTAGTGCGCCAGGGGATCCACCTTGTTGTGATGTCATTGCACCTATACCCTTTTAAAGCCTCACAATAATCTCAGCCGTATCAGTTACTTGGATTTTTTGGTCTACACAGTACCTGGTACCAGTGGTACGTACCAACATGATACTACTGTACTACTAACTAGTGCATATATGTACCAATACTGGAGTTTGTGGAGTTTGAATGAGGTATCCTGATATTGACTACCAAGTAATACTCGATGCTAGATCATGAATATAATTATTAATAAACGTAAAGACTCTTAAATCAAAACATTTGAAATATATTATTAACTAGCTAGAAAAAATCCTAAAAATACATAACTACCATAACAAATTACTAATCAAAGATCGAAGATGACCATCTCATCATCCCACAACTTTAAATGAAAGGATACGTAGAAAAAAAAATAATATATTAAATTACAACAAAAAATTAGTAAAAAAATCAAAAGAAGAACAATCTATTCCAAAGTCTTATTCTTTGCTAAATAAGATAACAAATCAACTTTAGTAACAATATGAATTGGTTTAACACCATTTTCAGTTCTTTCAGTAACAACAGCTGAAGAATTATGTTCAAAAAATCGACTTAAAGCACTTAATGGAGTATCAACAGTAATTTCACTAAATTTTCTCTTTGATTTACCAACAGCTGGAGTACCAACAGTAACATTATTTGAATTATTACCACCAACAAAATCTGATAATTTTGAAAAATCCAACATAACTTCTTTAACAAAAGATTCTGGTGTAGCTTTACCTCTACTCATTAATGATAAAACATTACCTAAAGTAACCATACCAACTAATTTACCATTTTCATTAGCAACTGGTAATTGATCAAAACCTTTATCTCTTAATAATTCAATAGCACTACTTAATTTAGTATTATCTCTAACAGTAACAACTGGTTTTAATTGTAAATCAGAAATAACTGCACCTTTATATTGTTCTTTTCTTTTTTCATTAGCTGCTAAAGTTTCATCATCAACAAATCCATTATAATTCATCCAATCATCATCAACAAATTTAGTTAAATAAGATCTTAAACTATCTGGCATAACAACAACTAAAACATCATTTTCAGTTAAATCTTTTGCAACTTTTAATGCAGCTGCTAAAGCACTACCACTTGAACCACCAACTAATAAACCTTCTTCTTTAATTAATCTTCTTGATAATAAAAATGATTCTCTATCTTCAGTTTTAATCCATGAATCAACAACTTTTCTATCCAAAACTTCTGGAATAAAATCATAACCAATACCTTCAACTTTATATTGTTCACCAGATTCATTTAAAGATTCTGGTTGAGCTAAAATTGAACCTTTTGGATCAGCACCAATAACTTTAATATTATTATTTTTATTTTTTAAAGCATTTGAAATACCAGTAATAGTACCACCAGTACCTGCACCGGCAACTAAATGAGTAACTTTACCATCAGTTTGTTCCCAAATTTCTAAACCAGTACCATTTTCATGAGCTAAAGGATTATCAACATTTGAATATTGATCTAAAATAACAGCATTTGGAATTTCTTTTTCTAATCGTTTAGCAACACCAATATGTGATTCTGGAGCATCCCATGCTGCTTCAGTTGGAGTTCTAACAATTTCTGCACCTAAAGCTTTTAAAACAGAAACTTTTTCATTTGACATTTTTTCTGGTAAAGTAATAATAGTTCTATAACCTCTAACAGCACCCATTAAAGCTAAACCAATACCAGTATTACCACTAGTTGGTTCAATTAAAGTATAACCTGGTTTAATTCTACCTGATTTTTCTGCTTCTAAAACCATTCTTTTTGCAATTCTATCTTTAACTGAACCACCAGCATTAAAATATTCACATTTTGCATAAATTGGACATTTAATACCTAATGATTGTGGAATTCTATTTAATTTGACCAATGGAGTATTACCAATTTGATCAATAATACTATCAATAGTTTGTAATGAAGACATTTTTTTGATTGAATAAGAATTAAAGTGTTTGTGGTGTGAGACGAAAAAAAAAAAACTTTTTTTTAAATTTTTTTTTTTTTAATCTTCAAGGTTTGAGATGTGTGGCGCGCTTAAAGGTTATTAACGGCTACAGTATCACCTAGATCGATTTAAGCAGGAGTAAAAGAATTTAAGACGTTATTTTTCGTGCATTAACGTAACGTGGGTTGAAAATTATGTTGAGATTTTTTGTGTTTTGTGTTTACTAAGGGAAATAACATGCGAAATTGAAAAATTGAAAAAATTTTCACCCAATAAATTATTACACTCTATAGATCACGTGGATTGGTTAAAATCACGTGTATCAAATTAATGGTTCAAAAATAAGTTTAACAAAATCAAATGAAATTTATCTAAATCTCGGTAATGCCGAGCTGAAATTTTTGTATATAAAAAAAAAAAAACTTTAATAAAATTAAGTCATTAAGACATTAACGGTATTATTTAAAAAACTATATAAACTAGTTTTTTTAACTATTCATTAAACATTTTGGAAGAATAACAAACAACAAAAATGCATTCACATCATTTTCATAGTGGCCAATACGTTCAACATGCTAAAGATCAACTAGAAGATTGTCTTCAAGAAGCTATTAATAATAAATATACAACTTTATGTTTAACTGAACATATGCCTAGATTAGATTCAAGAGATATTTATCCAGAAGAACTTGAATCAGGTACTACATTAGAATCATTAGAACAAGTTTTTGATAATTATTATAATCATGCAAAAAGATTACAACAAAATGAAAACCGAATTAAATTATTAGTTGGTACAGAAGTTGAACATATTGATAAAAGATATTTCCCATTTATTGAAAATTTACGAAAAAAATATAAATTTGATATGGTTGTTGGATCAATTCATCATGTTAATACTATTCCTATTGATTATGATTTAGAAAAATGGGTTGAAGCTAAAAATTTATCAAAAGATCAAAGTGCATTAAATTTATATAAACAATATTTTGATGATCAATATGAAATGTTAAAAAATGTTAAACCAGATGTTGTTGGACATTTTGATTTAATTAAATTATTTGCAAGAAAAGAACATATTACAGAATTTGATTTTGATGATTTAACTACAATTCCTGAAATTTGGCAAAAAGTTGTTAGAAATATTGAATATGCAATTGAAATTGGTTCAATGATTGAAGTTAATTCTGCTGCAATCAGAAAAGGATGGAGTTATCCTTATCCTTCACCAGAAATTGTTAAATTAATTGTTTCAAAAAATGGACAATTTTGTTTATCAGATGATTCTCATGGTATTGCACAAGTTGCATTAAATTATCATAAATCAATTGCATATTTAGAATCTTTAGGTGTTGATAGGTTATATTATTTGGATTTGGAAGATGATAAAGTTGTTAAAAAATATGATACAATGGATGAAATTAAACAATGGTGTAATAGTGTTACTCCTAAATCTACATAAACAATATATAACAAAAAAAAAAAACTAATAAATAATTATAGACTTTCTCTAATAGATTTTAAAGTTCTAACTTGGTCACCATTTTTATCATAATTTAAATCACATAAATATAATTCAAATGCTTTTTTAATAAGAGGCCATTCATCATCAATAATTGAATACCATGCAGTATCTCTATTTCTACCTTTAATAATATAATGTTTTCTAAATACACCTTCAAATTTAAATCCTAATCTTTCAGCAGCTGCTTTTGATGGTTGATTTAAATTATTACATTTCCATTCATATCTTCTATATTTTAAATCTTCAAATACATATTTTGCCATTAAATATTGACTTTCTGTTGATAATTTTGTCTTTTGTAATTTATGACTCATTAAAATATTACCAACTTCAATACCTTTATTCTTTGAATCAATTCTTAAAAATGTCATATACCCTAAACATTCATTATTAGATTTATTAATAATTGACCAAAAAATTGGATCATCTGATTTAATTTTTAATTTTAAATTATTAAAAAAATCATCTTTATTTAAAAATGGTCCATCTGGCATATAATCCCAAATATCTAAATTATTTTCTCCACCACAATTATTCCATAAATCTTCAAAATGTTTTTCATTTAATGGTTCTAATTTAACAACTTCACCTTCAAATACGTGGTCTTTATTTGGTTGGATTGTTTCTGTTTCTGGTAAAATATCACCAATAAATCTAGTAGGTTCTGGAGTAGTCATTATTCTTTTTTTAGTTAATTTTGATATGATGTGTAGAGTTCAAACATATAAAAGGAATAGTATGGATGTTTGTGGGTATTTATAGTTTTAGATATTACACTTGGTAAATTTCGGTGGTTAGAAAGGTAAATTTCCAGGCTTATTTTTTGCATTAATGAGCCGAGTAATCCACCCCCACAAATTTTTCAAACTAGATTACTACTACTCCGAATCTCCGCATAACTAACGCTATAGCACCATACCCACACTGGGAATCATTTCTAGATATTAGACATAAAACATTATGATTAATATAATCAGTTCTAGACCATCATAGAAATATTAAATACAGCAGTTTTGTGATTGATTCTCTAAACAAATAGTGATTTTTAGCTAAAAGTTTCTACCAATAAGCTGTTGCCAATGCTTATGTTGCATGTTTTCCATCAGATAAGGGATACAATTTTTAACGCGGTCATCCTGATGCGGAGTTGTGCGATGTACTTGTACATGTCCAAGCATGGTGGTGCATACTGGAATTCAAATGCGGCTCGAGCTAGCAGAGCAACTATTCTTGGTTATATCTGATATAATATATCCAGTATGTAATTAGAATGCATGTAATATACCATTGTTATGTACGTAGGAGCTATCCAGAAATGGACTAAGAGCTGGAACTCATCAGCATAATATACTTTGTCAAGTTAGTTGGTTAGCAACGTTACCATTTCTTCACTGATGGTTACTGGAACTCGTTAGTGATTCTACCAATTAATTTAAGTTTAAAGCAACAGATCGATACAATTTAAGTGAATTAGTTATAAATCAATGAATGATAAAAGAATTACTAGGCAATTACGAGCTCGAGGAGCCCTAGGTCCAGCATACGATCCATATTAATAAATTTATAATATCAAAACAATATATTAAGGAGATAAGCATATTAAAATGGTATTATCAGGATTCAAATACAAATACATGTAGAATATGCATGTCTGCAATTGATATCCGAGATATTAATAATGGTAGACTATTATCAGAATTCAACTCCAAATATAGAATATACACGCTTGCGATGTCAGACTATTAATAATGGATTATTAGTTGGTATAATAAAGTTAAAGATTACATTGCAAGTAATATTCATATGATACTTTAAATAATAAAGTTGTCGGTTTAGGTTATTTGATTATCACCAGATTATCGGGGGATGGGGTTATAATGTCCAATATTATATGCAATTCAATTATTGCTGATAAAGTTTGTAAATCAATTAATGGGAGAATAAAATAGTTACTGATGGTATACAGTATTATTGTTACTTATGCTAGTAAAAAGTTTTTGATGATTATTATCAAGCTTTTCAACAAGTTTCGTCAAAGAAAAATACTACTGGATATTTAAAAATTGGTATCTTGTTCGAATTAGATTTGGATGATAAAGATAAAGATATATATGATAGCTACTAGTACTACTAGTACTACTATGTTTATAAACAATAGGTGAAGTTTCAGTTTAGGTTTTTAGATATTTTAATGAGATGATCTTTTTCAGAAAGGGTTCATGAGCAGTTAATATTTTTTATGGTCACCGTCAATGCCAGTATTATATCTGGATAGTACTAAATGACGTCCATGACAATTAATTAATATTACAATATTGATGTCCATGTCCAAGTCCAAGTCCATGTCATTCATTATATCTCTTATATAAAACCTCAAGAGTCCCTGATTACCTTTAAATGATCTGATATCGGTATATCAATATACTATGATACTCTTAATCATCATACTTTTGCAACATGTCATATACGTATGATATCAGATATATACGGCTGGTGTATATAAAACTTATAAATAGAATTAAAGTCACTCTTGTTTTCGCATATCAGATGAGCTTCATCTCTGGGCTCGTATTCTTTTATATAAACTATGATAATGTGTATAAATTGCTGGTAGTCCTCTTTATACGCATTTAATCACTCCATTCAAACCAATACTGTGGGAGTATCTGATCTATAGGTTATTCGAACGAACGTCATAGAGTTTAAAATTGCCTGAATTATATATAGTTTTGGCTGAGTACATGTATACTGTAGGTAATGATATATATACATGAGATCTAATATCACTTAAAGGAAGTTGCCATCTGATATAGCATGCATATATCCGCTTATATACTACTGTATACTTTCCAAACTTGCAAGCTGACTGGTCAGTAAAAAATATTCAAATACCGGCCCTCCTTTTAACTTATATATCGAATCCTATAAACAGATTGAAAATTAAGGAGGTCCATTACTGTAAAATCAACTCAAATTTAGGGGAATTATGATCTTTCAAGCCAGGTTAGTTTCATTCTCAAATTCCAATTCAAATAAGGATACTTAGAGAGATTTCAGTTAGCTTAGGGAGAGATTTCATCCGCCGTGTCGGCTGTTTCAAGACGTTGGCCGTCGTATACCGTATTTTTGTTCCCAATGTTTATCCGAGCGTGAAGAGAGCTTAATAGCACTTAAACCAGAAAAAAACTGGCTGCCCGCAGCTAGCTAACTATAGCCCATTATTTATAGGCGCACTGCGGCGGCATTTATTAAAGCTATTATATATTGATCTATAGTAAGCGTTAATCTGGCCCAAGCTTTTTTATTTTAGAACCTTTTCCATCGAATTTTTGAGACATTGTATTAGGTAGAGATTGGTATCATAGGTATCTATGCAAAAAGTTTTTGAAACTAGAACCTTTACCTGGTACCAGTAAAACTTGACTTAAAAATATTTATAAAATTGAATGAATCTGATGCCCTTAAAGTTGTCGTCGTGAGTTGATTCAAATCTTGAAAATATTGAGAATCAAATGATAAAGAAAGAATTATTCAGGGCGTGCTAGGTTTCATAAAAGACCTTACCGGAAAAACTAATAAATTAATATGATCGAGGATTTGTATATCGATATTGATTATTTTGATTTCAATTAAAAGATCTCAAGGCTTAGAAAACTGTTGTAAGTCTATAAAGTTAATAATGTTATTTATAGCCTCAGGGTGATTTAAAATCATTAGATCGATCAACTCTCCACTTTTTACCATTAAAAAAGAAATCCAATTAAATTACAGTAATTAATAAAATTGTACTAGCATCTCAAAGTTAACCAAATGACCCAAGATCCAAGTCATGAAACCATTTTTAAAGGCACTAAAAAAGGATTTAGTTTACTAATAAATAATGCCCGCTATTTAGATTCAAATGAGGTTAGTACAAAGTAGCTAAAACATTCTTTACCATAAAAAAGAATCAATATAAACAAGCAAAAAAAAAAAAAAAAAAGGGTGATCTTGTGGCCCCGTGATTTTGGCATCCAAACTTATGACGATTTTTTTTAATAATAGTCACTATATATACACCAAATACCAAACTAAAGTAATAAACATCCATGGCTAATTAAGCTTTTTATTATTGTAATATAAACCCTTTCTAGAATACCTAGAAAAATTAATTGTAGTCTTGTGTGTGGGGAGTACATACTTTGATGGTGGTAGTTTCTAATATTGAACTCAGTACACTGTAGGATTAAAAAATTTTCCTGGAAAAAAAAAATTGTCTCAGATCTATTATCAGGTTTATAAAAAAAAAAAAAATTTTTTTCCCCTTTAAAAAAAAAAAAAAAAAAAGTATAAATATTCAACCAATTCCACTTATTTATAAAATTTTTTTTTTTTTTCTTTCGTTTTTTTTTTTGTTTGGATTTTGTGTTTTTGGTTTCTGTTTGTGTTGTTCTGATGATAAAACTAACCCTTTATTTATTATCCTTTCATGCTATTCATGAATCATTGTTAAACGCACAACTAAACAAATCAACAGGCTAACAAAAATTAATCTATAATTACTATAAAACTAACTAACTAACTACTAATAATAATAATAAATCATGTCTATTTCTATTGAACGTCAAGATATTATTGCTCTCCGAGAATCATGTTGGGGTAAAGTTGAAGCTGTTCAATCAGCTACTTTTACAACTGAATCAAATTCAACTGTTGTAATTGATTTATCAAAATTAGGATTATCATTTGAATCCAAACAACGAGAAGATAAATTACATTTATTAAAAGTTCCACAAATTTATAATGAATTATTTACAGTATTAGAATCTAATAATAGTAGACATTCTATTGTATCATCAACTGATAATAAATTTCGATTAAAAAATAATGATAAGAATTTTGGATTATTTGTTTTAATTAATAGAATGTTACGACAACAAACAACTATTTATCAATGTACTAATAATAAAAGTTATTTAATTGATAGACAAGGTGTATTATATTTACCATTTGATAAAGCTACTGTTAATTTTAATCCAAGAAAATCAGATAGTGTTCAAAAAATTTTGCATAAAAAACATTTATGGGCTATTTATAATAGTTCTAATTATCCAGATTTTGAAAATAATTGGTTAATGTTGAGTATTTCTTCTAGTGATTCTATTCCAGAAGATCATGTTTTATTGAATACAAAATAAATATTTATAATAAAAACTAATAAAATAATTTCAAAGCACCATCTTTTCCCCAAATTCCAATAATACCTGTATTAATCCAATCTTCACTTGAACTACCAGGAACTGATGGACCTCTAATCCAAATTTGACCTCTTTTTTCATCTGCTGTATAAGGACCATGATCTTTTAAAATAACTTCATTACATGGTAAAGGTGAACCATAATTGATATAAATATCTTCACCTAATCTATAATCACTTGGATGAGTTTGAGCAATAGGACTTGTACTTGCAGGAGTTGTTAAAGAATGAATTAATTTTGCACCAGTTAATGCACGAATCCAATTACATTGTTCATTTGATAATCCTTTAAATTCTAAAGATTCATGATTTGAATAAATTAATTTAACAGATTTAAATTGACTCATTGCAGTTAAGGAACTAACATAACCTCTTGATAATGAACTTAAACCCATTTGTAATTTAATTGATCTACCATAATGTAATTTATAAGATAAATCAATAAATTGAAAATTTAATCTATCATCAGCAATAACAATAGTTGGTTTAATATCACCAATTAATTTAATTAATGATTTATCAATTGATAATGGGAAAATTAATTTAGATTTTGAAACAATTGCTGCTAATGATAAAACAATTCCATACATATTAAATGATGAATCACAACTTAATACAATATCATTTGATTTCCATTCATCTTTTTTTGGTAATGAAGAAATTTGTCCTGCAACTGCTGAAACTAAATTACTATTTGTATAATTAATAATTTTCATATGTTTATCAAATCCAACATATGCTAATGAAATAATATTATCATTTTGTTTTTGTTCTGGTAAATTAATATTAGAAGTATCTAATGAACTAGCACCTTGTTTAAAATTATCCCAACTAATAACTTTTTTACCACCAACATCTTGATTTGAATCTAAATCAGTTGAAACATATTTTGATTGATAATTTAATTGTTTAATAATTTCACTTGTTGATACAATAACTGATGCATTAGCCATTTCTAATGCTTGATTAATTTGAACTTGTTCTAATCCTTTAAATGGTACAATAACTACTGGAACTTTAAATAATGATGATGCAATAGTGACTAAAAATGCTTCTAAACAATTTGGTAATAAAATTGCAACTTTTTGATTATTATTATTATCTTCACACCATTCTTTTAATTGAATACCTAATGAAAAAATTAATTGTTTTAAATCTTTAGAACCTAAAAATTTAGTATTATAAGTATTATTAATTAAATTAGCACAACCAATTTTATCACCATCCATTAATTTCCATAAATCATTAATATTACCATCTCTTGTTTGATATTTTCCAACTTCAATATCTAATCCAGTAGTTAAACCTGATTCTTGACTTGTATTTGGTGATCTATAAATTGCAGTTTCACCAGCTTTTCGAATTGGTGAAATATTACTTTGATTATTTAATACAATTGGTGATACATCAGGAAATGTTGGAAATAAATAAATATAAGCTGCTAAAATTGATACAGTACCTGCTAATGCATAAAAAACTTTTTCTTCATCAACTTTTGAAATTAATTTATCCATTTTTTTTTATTATTTTTTTTTTTGTTATAGCAAAGTTGGAAGAATTTTTTTGAGTGGAAATTGGATAACTTATATAATAGATAGTTGTAGTAGACTAGTTTGCGGGAAAATTGTGTTTTTTTTTAAAAAAAAGATGCGTTGGGTGGTGTGTAAATGTTTCAGTGAAGAAAATACCTGGTATATTTCGTAAAAGTCACCTTATGCAGTGTATAAAAGCACTACTAAAGTTATGTACTTAGTTATTTTAGCGGGGTTCAATTAAAGCTTCTCGAAAATTTCAAGTTAAAAAAAAAAAAGCTGCCGACTTTTGTTGAGTTTAAGTTTTTTTGCTTTGGGAGAAACCGTTTAGCTGTACATGTAGGTTTACAGTATACACTGGTACAGGTTTTTTCTCAAGCGGGGGTTAGTGGTACTAGCGCCGAACTTATTTGATCCTTCTTGACATGCAGTTTTTTATTTCACTTTTTCATTAGACGCAATTTTTTAAAGAAATATCGCTAATATCCGACAATTTTCACGTCTAATCTTACAATGAAATTCGTCTAATAAATCTATTGATATTTAAAAAGCTATCAAATCTCGTCTATCTCTTGACGGTAATCTGGATGTCTAAGGTTCATTTTTTACTGACGTCGGAGCGCTCAATTTGAATCACCGATCTTTCAAAAAAAAAATCGATCTAATTTGTTTATTTTTCAATCTAAACATGATATGTCAATAATTAGGGTATGATATTTCAAGATTTCAATTCAATACAATAAATAAACAATGGTTTATATACAATGATTTTTTTGAATAAATACTGAATGGTTCCCATGGTTTTTGTTGTTTCAAAAAACTACATTAATACATTTAGCGCTGGTCGTTAATAAAAAAAAAATACTACAAAAGAGAATAAATGAACCATTACAATCAAACTCAAGCTAATTATAATCAATTTGATATTGATGGTTTAATTGATGAATTGTCTGGGTTCAACGATAATGGGTTTGGTATGAATATGTCTATATTAGGCGGTTCAACTGATCAACCATTTTATGTTGATAATCCATTTCAAAGTCCACCAACTAATTACAATCAAACTTTTCAAAGTCCTCCAATTAATAATGAATTATTTCAAAGTCCACCATTAAATCAATTACAAAGTCCATTTAATTATACTCCTTCTGTTAACTATTATCCATGTACAACTAATCATATACCAAGCAATAATCATATCATTCAGCCTGAAATTCCAATATATTCACCAATTCATCCTCAATCTCAATCTCAATTTCAACCCCAATTACAACCAATTCCAATTCCTAATACTTCTAATTCACAACCAACTACACAATTTATTACACCAAAACGTCAAATCATCAAACCAAGATCCAAAAAAACTCAAAAATTACAAGAACCATCTCCAATAACTCCAATTAGAAATAAAATCCAATTAATATTTAATAATTCCAATATATCTGAAAAAATTATTAATAATTGTGATTTAAATGATTTAAAATCTTTAAGATTATGTAATAAAAGATTAAATCATTATGCAACTATTAAAATAGTTGAATGTACAGTAATTAATTTAATAACAAGAGATGTTGATAATAAAACAGATTGGTCAAGTTATACAAAATATAATAAATGTTTACCAAGAGAAAATGAATTTATTCATCATAATTGGCAAATTAAATATAAATTTACTATTGGATTAAATGAATTAAATGATTGGATTCAAGCATTTTTAAGAACTGATTCACAGTTATCTGATAAACCAAATGCAATGGCTCAAGTTAAACATTTAATTATTATTTTATCATCAAATAATAGACAACAATTTGAAAAAAAATTTAATTTATCAAAAGTTATTGGATCATTTATTCAATTAAAACAATTAGATTTACATGTTTATGGAGATTTAAGTGAATTGGTAATTAAAAAACCTTTAATTATTAATCAAATTAATTTTGTTTATAATTTAAGATTAATTAATGATACTTGTGTTGAAATTTCAAAATCTAATGTTGATTTTGCATCATTAAAAAATTTAATGATTGGATGTTATAGATTAGAAAGTTTTGGTATACCATTAATGATATTATCAATGATTAAAACAAGAGGATTAAAAATAACCCATGATCCTTTAAATACTTTAAAAAGTTTTAAATGTGAATTTGATTGGTATTCTAAAAAAAATGATTTAGTTAGAGGATCAATTAATTTTTTAAATCAATTTAATAATGTTGAACATTTAGAATTAGGTATTATACCAAAAGAATTTTATTATTCTTCATTATGGATTAATAATTGGGTAAAATTTTTATCAATTAAAGATAATTTAGATTTATTAACAAATAATGAAATTTATGAAAATAATTATTTGGAAATTTTAAAAATTGAAACAAAAAATGGATTATTTTTTAAAAAATTTAATTTTAATAATTTAAAACAATTAATTATAAGTTTTGATTCAAATCATAATATTACAAGTTTATTACAATTATCATCATCAAATTCATTTTTTAATAATTTACAAACATTAATTGTTAAAAATATTCCATTAACATTGGTATTTGAAATGGTATTATATAATAATAATTTAAAAAGTTTAAAATATATTTATAATGAAAATGATATATCATCAACAAAAAATTTATTAAATTTTATTTATCAAGTTAATCAAAATAAAAAAATTAATATTTTTAATAATTTAACAATTTTTATGATTGAAGATTTTAATTCAAATAATATTAATGATATTAAATTATTATTAAAATATTTATTAACAAATTCAACAATTAAATTATTTTTTATAACTGATTGTTTTATGAATTATTGGAATTGGTCTTTAGTTGATAGATTTTGGAATTCTAATACTGTTATGCCAATTTTTGGTAAAACTGTTTTACCAACAATTGAAATTTTATTAACAAATAAACAAAGATTGGATTTGGACTTGGAGTAGTGAACCTGGGCATAAACGAGGATTAGACTTAGATAATAATGAACCTACAACTTGTACGCGTTGAGTTGAGTTTTTTTGGGAGCGGGCCTCACACATATATTTATTCTTTATGTAGATTTTTTTTCATAACTATTTTTTTTTAATAAACTAATTTTTAATAATTTTCTTTAACAATGAGTGATGTTGAAAGTTATTTACCTACTGGGTTTGGTAAACAAGAGAAATCAAATAGTGTAGATATAGAATCACGATATGAAAGATTAGCAAGACCAGAGTTCTTAGCAAAACAAAAAAAATCAAACAAAGATAGTGATGGAAGTGACAGTGATAGTGAAAGTGATGATGATGATGATGATTTACCAACAACACATGAATTAATATTCAAATCACAACATGAAGAAGCAATAAAAAGTATAACAATAGATTCAACTGGTAATAGATTTGCAACATCAAGTGTTGATAGTTTTGTTAATTTATATGATTATAATGGAATGGATCCAATATCATTAAAATATTTTAAACAATTAGATCCATTAGATCAACAACAAACTACAATAAATTTAATAAAATTTTCACCATCATTAAAAAATGATAAATTATTAATTATACCAAATAATAATAATCAATTTTTAATATATGATAAAGATGGTAATAAAATAAATGAATCAAAATTAGGTGATGTTTATTTAGTTGATATAAAAAAGACAAAAGGTCATACAGCACCAATTAAAGATATAAAATGGAATAATAATGGTAATAAAATTTTAAGTTGTGGTGAAGATTCAACAGTTAGAATTTGGGATATAAATAATTTGAATTCTCAATTACAAGTAATTGTTATAAAACATAATAATAATAAAGTTATAATAAATAAAGTATTATGGATTGATAATAATGAAAAAAAAATTATTGCTGGTGATAATCAAGGTAAATTATCAATATGGGATTTAAAAAGTTCATTATTAAGACCTGAATCTGTTATAGAAATTTCAAAAAATTCAATTAATAATATGATTATAAAAAATGGATTAATTTATATAACAACAGAAGAAAATGAATTTAAAGTTTATGATTTAAGAAATTTTAATACTCCTGTATTACAAAAATCAATTTCAAATCCCAATTCTTTAATATCATTTTCATCAAATGGTGAATTTATAGCATCAACAATAGATTCAAATAAAAAATTATCAATATTAGATAAATCTGATTTAACTTGTATTCAAACAATTGAATATAATAATGAAATTACAGCATTAGAATGGGATCAATCACAATCAAATCAAATATATTTAGGATTTAAAACAGGTGAATTATTAACATTATTCTCTAAACCATTAAATACAACAAATAATAAAAAAATTGGAATTCATATAGTATTAAATAAAGCAGCAAAAACTCAACATGCTGATGAAATTTTACAAACAACTAATATTGAACAATATGCAATTTCAGAATATGCAGAACAACAACGAGAGAAAAAAAGAAAAGAAAGATTTGAAAAAAAACAATTAAAAGATGATTTAAATAAATCAACTTGGAAACCAATTGATAAAGAAATTATAAAAGAACGAACTATTTTAAATACTGATGATCCAAGAAATGCATTATTAAAATATGCAAATAAAGAAAGTGAAGCATCACAAAAAATTGATTTTTTAAAAAATTTTAATTCAAATGAAAAAATTTTAGATGATAAAAGAGTACATGAATATGAAAATTCAAGAGAATCAAAAAGATTCAAAGAAAATTAGTTAATAATAAAACAGAAAATATATATATTAATAATACACAAAAACAAAATAGAAACAAAAAAAACTATAAAAATATAAAACGAAAAGAATGATTGTAGAAAATCGAATTATCTACTCATGCGAGGTTGACTATTAATATCATGGAATAAATTTGCTGGAGGAACTGTTTCAGTCATATCAACTTCACTAACTCTACTTGGAGCTGGTCGATAACCTGCTTGTCTCTTTTTCAAATAAGAAACCAACAGACCTAATGCAACTAATAATAATACCAACCCAACAGCAATAGCTAATGAAACCAATACAACAAATCCTCTTGCCATATAATGAGATCCTAATAAAGAACCAAATTCTTGATCAGTTTGTGAAAATAATGAATTAACTTGACCACTTGAACCATCATTATTTGTTGTTAAAAATAATGGTTGCCAATTTTTACCATCATACATTACACAACTAACATTACCAAAATTTTTTAAATGTAAATTACCTGATACAATTAATAATTGATTACTTGGTAAAATTTTGTTATTTTTATGTTTATTTTTAACTTCAACTAATTTTAAATCACTAATAATTGTACCTTTTGCAAAATTTGAATCAATTCTTGTCCATTTTTCATTATCCCAATGTGCTAAATATGCTGCATTTGAATCTGAATCTAATCCTGATGCAAAAATTGAACTTGTTTTATCATTTTCACCATTTAAAACAAATGAATTAACTGGACCAGGTAATTTTTTTGAAACTTTTTCATATGATGTATAAGTACCATGTTCAAAATCATATTTTGCAAAATATGATTTTGTACCATTTAATTTCATATCACCACTGAAAAACATTATATTGGTTTCAACAAACATCCCTGAACTAACAGTACCACTAATTCCACCACCACTTGGACTATTCCATCTAGTTTCTTTCAAATCATAAACACAAAATGCATTACATCCTAAAGATCCTGCTTGTTCAAATGATCCCATAACAATTAAATTATGAGAATCTGGTTGTTTAATTAATGTTGTAACAATCCCTTGACCACCATTTAATGGAGGTGGTTGATTTTTTTTTAATGACATTGTTGATAAATCATAAAACATTAATCCACCAACTGTTTGATCTTTATTTGAAATATCACCACCAATATATAAATCTTTTTCATCAACTAATAATGAATAAATTGAAGAATCAGATTCCAAATCATTTGATTTTAATCCAGTAATTTTATCTTTATTCATAATTAATAAATTTGAATATGATTGTCCATTATTAGTTTGTGCAACAAAATGACCACCCAAAATACTAGTTGATTTATTTGCAAACGTTCCAACATTAATTGATTTACCACTTTTTGATTGAATAATTTCAACATCATTTGCTCGTTTTGATTTGGTATTGTCATTATTGTTTGATGAAATTTTAAAATCCATTGGTGTAACTTTGAAATTATCTGATAAAAATACACCACTTGGTGCTTGATTTTCTAATGTTCTTAACCAACCAACATATAATGCATTATTTTTATCAATATTTAATGATTTATCTAAATAACCTTTAACATAAGAATTTTTAATTTTTGAATCTTCCAAAAATTTATTTTCATTAATAACATAAACTTTAAATTGATTATTATCACCACTGAAAGCAATTGTATCAGTACCATTAACTGATAAATAATTCATTGTTTTTGGTTCACTTGATAATTTTAAATCAGTCCATTTATTTGATGATATATCATAAATACCAACATATTTAACTGAAGTTTTATTATCTTTTGTTGATGTAAAAGATCCTAAAACAAAAATTTGTTTATTAATTTCTAATAAATCTTTAACTTCACCATTTAATCCACCACCTGGTAAATTAACAACTTTATCATTTTTAATAACTGCTAATGATTCTCCAACATTTGATTGAAATCTACCACCAATAATTAATGTTTTTTCAAAATTTAAAATTTTATTAACTTTAACATTTTTTGTATCACTTAATAATTTATTAATAGTAGTATTACCAACAGGAATAAAAGATTTATTACCAATTTTTGTAAAATTCTTTTCATTAAATTCAAATAACCCATTTAAAAAAACTTCTTGATCTTCATCATCATCCTCATCTTCATCATCATCAACATCTCGTTTTTGTAAATTTTTATCATCATTTTGAATCCAATTAAATTGAACTCTTTGAGCAACAAAAGTCATTGGAACATTTTGTGGAGCAACTGGTTGAATTTCAACTCTTGGTTTAAAATCACCTTTACCTGGTTTAACTGGTCCTGAATAAATAGAATCAAATTTTTGATTATTATTATTTTGCCATAAAATAGTTTCAATTGGATCTTTATCAGGATCATAATAAACAGATACTTTAACTTGACCTCTTGTATCACAAGTACCATCAGCAACACAACCTGGAGTATATAAATCAATTGAATAATTACCTTTAACGGTAATATTTGGTTGAAATACAATTTGATTTTGTTCTAATTGACTTGCATCAGTAATTAAATTAGATTGATAAGTTTCTTGTTGAACATTTTTTGTATCCCATCCATTACCTTTAATTTGAGATCCACCACCATTACCAGCATTTTCACATGATTCTGCTTCATTTAATGATGATTGAGCATATGTAACAATATCACTTGAAAATAATTCAATACCACCTAACCCAGCTGCTGAACCATAAAAATCAATTAATTCAATTTGAAAAGAATTCATTTGAACATTATTACCAAAAGTATAATCAACATAATCTTCACTACTTCTTTGTGGTAATTCACAATCTGCATTACAAGTTTGATTTTTACCATTTGAAATAAATGTCATATTTAAAATACCATTTAATGGAAATGCTCTAAATCTTAAATGTTTAACACCATCTTGACCATTAAAATTATATAATCTTAATCTTGTTGGTGTAAAAGAATATGGAAAATCTGCTCTCCAAGTACCTGATCTACCAGGAGTTAATTTCCAACCTTTTGAATTTGAACATATAATATCTTTTGGATCAGTACCTTCTGCTGTACCTTCTGCACTAATTTCAGCAGATCCAAAACTAATTCGTTGTTTTTTGGCAATTTTTTTATATCCATTTTTATCAGTATCATTTTTTTTATGTTTTGTAAAAGATGTATTATATAGTTGGGTAAATTGACCAGCAAATACTAAATTTTTATTATTATCATCATAATCAATTGATTCAACAATTGAATTGTTTTTAAATCCACCAAATGATGGACTTGACCAACTTTCTTTATCTAAATCATAAATTGCAACACCAATTGTTTTATTAAATTCAAAGGACCCGCCAACATATAATAAACTATTTTTA
This sequence comes from Blastobotrys capitulatus, assembly GCA_030564325.1. Classification (NCBI taxonomy): domain Eukaryota; kingdom Fungi; phylum Ascomycota; class Dipodascomycetes; order Dipodascales; family Trichomonascaceae; genus Blastobotrys; species Blastobotrys capitulatus. Next base: position 105,123 of record JAJLUL010000009.1, read on the forward strand.
TCATCACAATATAATGCATTAATTTCTCCATTTTTTAAATCATTGCTATTACTAATGGGTTTAATATCACCAGATGTATAATTTATACTTGCTAAATTTGAAACTTTTAAATCTCCAATTTGACTAAAATTACCTGCAAAATAAACCATATCATCAATTTTACAAATATCATTAATATCTCCTTTAATTGTATCTAATGGTAATAAATTTGTCTTTGATTGTGCTATTAGTGAATTTGAATTTGAGTTTTCATTATTATTATTATTATTCGCTGATGTAATATTTTGTTGTCCTTTATAACTATAAGTTGAAATCCCATCATATTCACCAACTAATCCAATTGATCCCAATGCATCTAAATTTACTTTTGGTAATACTACATTATCAACTGATATAGCGTTGGCTAATGTAGTAAATGCTAATGTTGTTAAAAATAGTCGTGTCATTTCATTAATTTATTATAAAAAAAGAAGAAGAATCGTATTCGGGTCGTTAGTATGTATATATTCAAAAAAAAAAAAATATTCGTAAAACTTTGAGGGGTATTGGTGAATTTTTCTTTTTAATTTAAACGAGTGACTGAAAAAGTTTGTTTTTTATGTGAGTTTTTTGTTGTTTTTTTTTCTCTTATAAATGTCGATATAGTAATTTCGATAAATAAAAACTAATGCAAAAATATATTCCAAAATAAAATAAAAGTCAACTATCGAAAAGTTGGCAATTCAACTCTAGAAAAAAAAAATCGTTAGTTTCTGATTGTTCCATAATTGAGAAATAAAAATTTTTGGTGATGGTAATTTTTTTTTCCTTCTACCCTATGACATCTAAAAACAAAACACCTCCTTTTTTTTAGCTTTGAGATTAAAATATTTTTTGTTGTGGGAAAATTCCAAAAAGAAAAAAAAAAAACTAAGATCCTTGAAAAAAAATGTGGTCATTTTTTTTTAGTGAGCGCAGCACACTGGACAAAAAAAAAACTTTCCCAAGCAAAAACATCATTGAAAAAAGTTCAAACTTCATATTCCGAGATAATTCTTTGAAGAACTTTTAGGATATAGAGTTGCTTTATTTCAATAATGATTGCAAAGTACTTTTTAAATTGTCCAATGTAAATTTCATTGATCTGTTCTCATTGATGCTTTAAAAAAAATTTTTTTTTTCTATCCAGGGGGTTGTCGTTCAAAATTTTTTTACGGTCAATTCTTGAAGGGTCTGTCCATTGAAATTATTTTTTTTATTTAATGCTCAAAGCGTAGGAGTTGTGTCGTTTTGTTCGTGTCTTTCTCTTCATTTTGAATATTTTGAATACTTACAGTTCGTGATGATTATTGATGTTTTCGTTGCGTCTAATTCTACTATTTTTTTTGTTCGTATATCTAAGCGCTTGTGTTTGAATAATCGTACTTTTTTTTTTTTCTTAGCGACTAAGTTTGGTGATTATGCAAAATAAATATTTCAATCGTCTAAACAAATGGTCGTTAAAAATAAAAAATTAATGTATAGCACAAGCTAGTTTTGTTGAAATAAATAAATAAGCAATTGTCGTTCTTCTTTTATTAAATGTTTTGTTGAAATAGTTGTTGTCGAGATGTCAAAAAAAAAAAAAAATAAAAAATTGTATGGTGATGGAATGAAGAGAGAATTATTTCTGTGTACAGTAGTAGTTAGTAGGTGAAGTTTTTTTTTCTTTACTATTGTATATTTTCAACTTACGCTAATAGAAAGGGTAAAAATAAATTCTTTGCTCAAGCACTCTTAAGAACGATTTCGCGCTTTTTCCTTTTTTTTTTTTATTTTTGGAAAAAGTAAATAAAAGAAAAAGCGCTTAGCCAGCCAGCCATTTCCATGTCTCAGATTTTTTTTTTATTTTTATTTTTCAAGCCGTGTACATTGATTTAAGTGTACGTAGCCAGTCGGCCCACTTGAAAGTCCTTTACTAAAGCCTGAGTCTAAACGGTTACATACTGTAGTGTATACTAAAAGCCCAATTTTTGTTTATTTGTTTACTTTGTCCAATGAAGTCGTTATGCATGCATAAGCAATAGAATAATTTTTTAAGGGGTTTCAAGAAGGATCTGAATAAAAGCACTACTAAGCACTACTAAAATTGGGTCGCGCTTTGAAGCTTTAGTAACCCCGGGCAGGCCTGTAAAATTGTCAAGGAATTGAAGAAAGAAAATCATCACTGAGGTCATGGAAGGATATTGATCAAAATACCCAATGATGGATAATTACAATTAATTATCTGTAGCATAGATTAATATTACCACTTTGGTAGTCAATGAAAGTGAAAAGAAATGTCTAACTGTAACCTTCTCAAATTCATGCATAATTAAATTTAAACTGAACTTGCTAATATTACCAGGTAGTAGTCTCTAAATTATTAAAAAATGTTCTGCGTGCGTGGAATGTTTTTGTTTATACCAATTCGAGACTTTTAAACCTCTCAATGTATTACACTCTGAGTGTGTAGAATATTTTTTAACACTTGAAAATATTCGTACTTAGAATAAAAAGAAGTTGGATAGTTTAATTTAAAATTGGCCATGATCATTTAATACCGGTATATAATTTTTTTTTGGTGTTGTTGTTGACGATGTTTAAGATTTTGTTGATATATAACGCTACCGTAAAAATTTCATCAAATTCTAATAGTACAAGTACGTATTATAAAAATCATGTTTTTCAGAATTAAGCATAAAACGTATATGGATACAACAACAATCAACACAGGCCAAATAATTTTAATTATAATATTATTATTGTTGATAGATGTTCATGCCGAAATTGAAATAATAATATTACATTAATTGTCGTATATATACACTGTATAGACAACTGATATATATATTTCAAAAAACTGATTTATAACGGGCTGCTGTTGATTGTTGTTGTAGCTAGTCTTTTGTTCAGGAAAAATCATTCGAAACTTAAGCTAGCTAGTTCTACAGGTAAATAGAGCTTAAAAGACTTATCACAAACGAGCAATGGTACTATAGCTATAGTGTTTTTTTTTTGTGTTTCAGTATTGTTATTGTTTTCTTTATCTTAAAGTAAACCTAGACAAGAATTAAATTCTCGATAAAAAGGAAACAAGATTCATTATTAACCTTTGTTTTCATAATCAACATTTAATCTTTAAGCAGCGTTCTCTCATTCACTCAGGCCCTTAGATCTTTAAAAAAAAACCTTATTTTTCTCTATTTACAAATTTATATGGCTACAAACTTTTAAGGCGGAAATTAGCATATGAGCTTCATCTGATTGGACCTTAACTTTATGTAAATTTGTTTATAATTACTGTAGTTATAATACACTCTATTACCATAAGTATATATTATAATACTACATATATACTGTATATGTATACAGTATGTATAAAGTATCTGATCGATATATAACTAACCTTCTACTATATATTTCTACAACATCTTCATGCCTGACTCTATATCAAACTGGATTACTTGAACATATTCTGGTGTGGTGTCCTGTCCCTGGTACGTAGGTACTTACCTTGGTAGTACAGCTAACCTGCTTGGTAGCTACAATATATAAGTCTGTTAAATGGGACGCTATCTGTGGTTCTAAGCACACCCTGGTGATTTATGAAATATCATCATAGTCAAATGTAGCTATTTAATTCGATAGGATAAAACTTTCAAAACACACTGGTTACTATAACATTGACTCTGCAGTCATGAAGTTGAAGCCTAAGGACCACTCAGGTCAGTGGTAAACTTCAAAAAATTTAACATCGATGCACCAGAGCTTCCAAATTGGGTACCGGTACGTTACATACATATATGATAACGTTTTATGTCAGTGAATGTAATGCTGATCACTCAATTGATTTACTAAATTAGGACTCAAAATTATGGCCTATAGCTATAGCCGGGAGTGGCACTTAATTAGTAATTATCTGTCTCGAGATGAATCTTAGTCTAAAAATCTTTGAAGTTGAATTCTGATATACTGTATGGCAATGTAGGACTTTAATGTGTAAGTATACCAGATATATAAGAATTCACCTCTCAAATGCGATCCGCGATATCATTAGTAGTCTGTCTGAAATTTTATGTTACTCTACTGACATTTATTAATAAATATGTCATCCATAACTACTAAACTTTAAGAAATTCTATAATAATATTAAAGCATGGTATTAACTTGAAGCTCTCAAATCACTGGATGTCAGTTTTCAAAAATGGATGTTACCTGGGGAGATTTTAGCTTAAAGTAGTTGGAAAGTTACTGGTAACAATTGCAGTATATATATCCAGGTACCGGTTACTAAGTACTCACAGTAGTGTCAGAGACTGCCACTGTAATGAATATATCTCAGCCACTTAGTTCGTCTTAGTATACTGTATAGATATTCTTAGTCAATTTTTTTTTTGATATCATGAAACTAACCCGCAGTCGAGTTTTCTGCGAGACATGACGATCAATATCCGGGAAGTGAGACAACCAATTATCACAATATTTATTTAAAAGAATTCGAATCCATCCGATATACTGCACAGTATGTAAATAAGGTGAATGTATTCGAAGTTCTTTTTTTATTCTATTTAGCATTTCTTATATTAGCGCTATTTATAAGCTTTGAGTATCATGATATGTTAAGTATAGATCAAGTTAAATAACACTGACATCAGTAGTGTAGGATAAAAGTGGGTAAATTACGGTACTCCAGCAGTATAAAAAAATTATATCCGTGTATTTATGATTCTAGAATCATCATTGTTATTATTAATAATCAGTTTGGTAGTACTCTGGCTTAATTATCATATATGTTGCAATTTCACCATACATTAAATAAGATTTTCAGGAGAACAGTCCTATTATATCTTTTATATATAGCCTATATTTTATATTAATATGTTGAAGATTACTGGTACCTGGAACTCTAGATCACAGTAATCAATATAACTATAAGTTAGTTGAACATAATGAATCCAGTCTGTTTAATTGATAAAGGTGCCATGCAATTATAAAGGTAATTTTGATACAGGGGTTGTTGGCTTGGAATATCTCAAGCGACATTCAGGTCCGAATTTTCAGGGGTAAGTTTTTATTTATATATAACGGCCAGCTTAAGTTTATATAAATCATGTATGACTATAACAAGCTTTATGATCAGCTAAATCTGAACCATTTGAATTTGTAATCAGAATTTTCAAATCTTCAGTTCGGATATTAAATAGTTAGCTAGATTGCATCATAGATTTATAACGTTCTAAAACTAGAGCTAATATTATAACATGGTCTATCATATTCTAAAAACATCATATAATATATATTTAAATTATCACAACATGGAAACATGATTATATGTTTTGATTTACCGGTCCGGATTTCAGTGGAAATTAATCAAGAGTAGCAACACATTATTGGTTTCTCTAAAACATTTCTACCTAGGCTAGTAGCTAGAGCAAAGTAAGTACTTTTAATAGCTGGGTATACAGTACATTATGTCATGAAGATATAAGCTAGTAGGTATACGAACTCTGACTCGCTATCTGATTCAAAATATGGTAATTTGAAATTTATTAGTAAATTTCATGATATCGCGCCAAAGAGCCCAAAAGCATTATACTGAATACAGTGTATATAGTGAGCATTTTGGAGGCTTTAATAATACCTCATTAATTATAAACATATTAATCAATTCTATTAAGTACCAAGTGTTTATGTCTTCAATTAAAAGCTTAGTCTTACAATGAGAAATAAATGTGGCTGATATCAATTCTGTTACCATAGTAGAAGGTCTACACTATGATAAATACCGTCACGGTATTTATATTATATATATACATAAAATCCTATTTAGAAAGAGAACTTCTTCTCTTTATCTTTTTATAAATCAATCAATCAATACAAATATACTATTTACTTTTATTCCTATTTTACTATCTAGTATTGACGATATCGTCCGACTACCATATTGGGATATAATAACTTTATTACTTTTGGTCGATAAACCTGTAACACTATTATATCACTCTTAAGTCGGCATTAAATTCTCGATTCTATGCATAGCTAGAGTAATCAATCTTGAATATATCATGATGGAAGCCTCGAGGCCTGGGTTCAGTTTTACATATCCTGTAACTGTTTATTAAAAGCTTAAAATGACATGTCAACAAAAAGCTATCATATATATATACAGTATATATGAATAACATATAAGCAGATACAGACTATTTAGTCTAAGTTTTAAATCGTCCCATAAACCTTATAAAATACTTGGGATACGTGTACAGTCTCAGGTCAAAATGGTTTTGAAGACGTGTGCTGCTTGAATTAATTCTTACCTGAGGTAGTAACTGAGTAAGCTGGTGCGCGTATAAACCTCGTTTTAAAATATATACCCTAAACCCAGTGGTGATACCTTAGGCTGATTAGCGATCGATTTTTGACACTGATTAGGGTGGATTTGAAAAATATTTCAAGATCGCAGGGGCTCATTGTTACATGAACCAATCAGTCGGATAGTATGATTTTCATCCAAATCGTGAATACTTCCGAGTACCCAACTAGTGGAATATGATACCATGGATATGATTTAAATAATATTATATATATATATTTTAATACTATATATTATATATATATTAAATTAAAATTACGACTTGTAATTTAATTAAGTGTATATACAATGATTCCATGACAACTTATATGTGACATATCAATGGATACAATCATGTAACAGGCGGCCTGAGCTGTACACGTCGTGTATAAAGTCTATCGATCCTCTTTATAATATAGTTAATTAAATGCATCAGTGCACTAAGCATATGCAATTTCCAAGAATATTGGAAAATTCCCTGGCCTGAGTACCAAAAGCTCCAGCACAGTTAAATATATATATATGTATACCTACGTACGTTAACAATTGACATGTGCACTTACATTAGTAATAAGGATAAAAATATTCCATCTAATTAATTTGTAATAAACCAAGAAACCAAGCTTACTAGTCGACCATGATTTAGGTAAATTTTGCACACTTGCCAAACTTAAGTTTAGGCTTGTCGCTTAAGTCTGAATATATACTAGTACCCTAACAGGTAACTATCAGACACATGTGTAATTGTACACGTAATTGTACGTTAACCTCAAGGGTGAAACAAATTAGCCGCACGCCGCACGCATATACAATCACAGGCATTTGACCAGCTTTGACTTCCCCACAATTTATGTCAAAAAAACATTGAGCAAAAAAGTTAGATCGTTCGAAAAGGAGAGTTCAAAATTAATTATATTATAACTTAAAAATACAGGATAAAACATCTATACACATACAGAGAGGAAAAAAAAAAAAAAGCAACCTCTTAATTCAATTCACCATCAGTAAATTGTTTATGTAATTTTTGTTGAGCATTCCATTCTTTTTCCAACTTCTTCTTAGCACTTTTACTAACTTCTTCACCTTCTTTATTTTTAATTGGAATCCCTCTTTCATCAAATTCATAACCAGAATATTCTTCACGATTTTTAAATAATTCTTCTGGTTGAATTTTTGCTTTTTCTAATTTTTTTAATCTTTCTTCTTCTGCTTTTTTAGCAGCTTCAGCTTTTTTAGCAGCTTTAGCAGCTTCTCGTTGTTCTTTTTCATCTCGTTGTTTCATTAATTCTTGTTTTTCTGGTTCATCTAAAAATTTAACTAATGCTGGTTGATCATTACCACGATCATCTAATGAAACACCTAATTCTAATAAATCAAATGATCGAACTTTATCAGTAGCAGTTAAAAATTCATTATAAGGAGCTTTTGCAATTGCTTTTGATCTAACAATATCTCTAAATTTACTCATAGCATTAACAAATGGACCAGCAATTTCTTCAACAGATCCTGATGTTGATGATGATGATGATGCAGCCCACCCATAATTTGATGAAGTTTCAAAACCCATAATTCTTAAAATTTTAGTAATCCATCTTGCAATTTCTTCCAAAGGTTCTAATTTATAATCATTTGAATGTTCAGAAATATAAGTATTACATTTTGATACCAATTCATTAATAATTGATAATGCAACAGGAGTTGATAAATTATCACAGAATGCTTCATGAACTCGATCTTGAGCTGAATGTAATGATTTATATAATTGCATTTCATCCATACCAGGTTTTTTAACACCATCTAATTTATCAGCTGCTTCTCTTGCAAATGCTTTAATTTTATTGAAAAAATTAGTAAAATTTTGTTCTAATGATTTTGGTTCACTTAATTGAGGTCTAAAATCTAATTGATTATTCCAATTTTGCATTGCAAATGCTAATCTTAATTGTCTTGAAGTAAAATGATTTAATGCTTCCTTAATTGAAATGAAATTTTTTAAACTTTTTGACATTTTTGAACCTTCAATATGTAAATGTCCAGCATGCATAAAATAATTAACCCATTGATTATTTTCATGGAATGCTTCACTTTGAGCTAATTCATTATCATGATGTGGGAATGCTAAATCAATACCACCAGAATGAATATCCATTTGTTGACCCAAAATTTCACTTGCCATAACTGAACATTCAATATGCCATCCAGGTCGACCTTCACCCCATGGTGATGACCATGCAGGTTCACCTCGTTTTGATGCTTTCCATAATGCAAAATCATTATTACTTTTTTTACCACTTGATGATTTTGATAATGAACCTTCACCTTCATCAATTAAATCTTGTTTACCCTTATTCCATGGTTGTAATTTTGCATAATCATGACCAGCTTTTTCAAATGATGCAGTATCAAAATATACACTACCATCATCAGTTTTATATCCAAATCCATTTTTAACAATTTTTTCAATAAAACTAACAATTTCTGGAACATATTCACTAACTCTTGTAGTAACTGATGGTGGTCTAACATTTAAACTTGCCATATCTTTATTATAATCATTTTCCCAAAATGAACTTAAATCTCTAAAAACATTATGATCAGTAACAGTATCACCTCTTTCTTTATCTAATGCATATAATAAAATTGATTTTGATTTTTCCAAAAATTCATCAACAGAAATTGATGATCCTGATTTAATAGCATCAAATGTTGATCTAATAGCCTCACTATGCATTTTTAATTTGGCAGTTTTTTGTTCTTCTGGTAATGATTTAATAAATTCTTCAAATTCTTCTGATTCACTTGGTCCATTAATATTTTCTTTTGAATATAATGCTACTGATTCTTTAACTTTATTAATTAATTTATCATCAACTGTTGAATTTAATTCTTGCTTAAATTGTTCAAATAAATAACCTTGTCTTGCTCTAATAATAATTTTATCATCAATATCTGTAACATTTTGAACATAAAATACATTATAACCAAAATAATCTTCTAAAATTCGTCTATTAATATCTGCTGATACATAATTTCTTGCATGACCCATATGACTAGCATCATAAACAGTTGGACCACAAGAATACCAAGTGATTCTATTTGCATTTATTGGAATAAATTCATCTTTAGTTCGAGTTAAGGAATTATAAATTTTTAACTTTGGTAGTTCCGCTTTAGCTTGTGGAGCATACCATTGTGGTTGAGTCACTTTAGATTCCATTTTTTTCAGTACTCTTGATGATGAATGAAAAAGACGAAAGACTTTTTTCATAAAAAAAAAAAAAAAACTATATTGTGTGTTGTGGTGTAAAAATTAGAAAATTTAGTCGTGATGACGAATTTTTTTTTTTTTTTTTTTTTTCAAGCTTTCAAAATGGTGCAATAATATTTTAAAGTGCTAATAAACTTTTCATGACCCTGAAATATTTCAATTCGATTTCGAGAGAGAAGCATTCTGAAACTTACTCATTTTTGTACTGAGATATACAGTTATAAAGAGTCTTAAATTGGGAGAATCTGTTTAAGCTTTTGTAAGACTGCCGACCCGACTTTTTTTAACACCTAAAGTTTTTTTTTTTTGTGGCGCTTAACTCAGAAGATTTATCGCGTTTCGCGATTTCTAAGATTTCCTACACAACATTTTTTTTGTCAAAACTAACTAACTGAATTTCATTATCTAGTTTTTCAGCAAGATATAATAATATATACCCTCCATAACCACCACAATAGACCATGTCGTCTATTTTCAAATTACAAATTTCAGGTGTTCGTTCTTTTGAACCAAACAATCCTCAAGTTATTCAATTTGGTAAACCTTTGACTTTAATTGTTGGTCAAAATGGGACAGGCAAAACTGTAAGTGAAAAAACAAAAAAATTAATAAATTAACTAACAAGAACCCTAGACTGTTATTGAATGTTTGAAATATGCATCAACTGGTGATCTCCCTCCAAATTCCAAAGGTGGTGCATTTGTTCATGATCCTTCAATTGCTGGTGCAAGAGAAATTACAAGTCAAGTTCGATTATCATTTATTAGTGCCACTGGTAAAAGAGCTATTGTTTCAAGATCAATGCAATTAACTGTCAAAAATAAAACTAGACAATTTAAAACATTAGATTCTAATATTACTGTTAAAAATAAAGGAAAAAGTGAAAATATTAATAGTAGATGTATTAATATTGATGAAGAAATGTCAAGATTATTAGGTGTATCAAAAGCTGTTTTAGAATATGTTATTTTTTGTCATCAAGAAGATTCTTTATGGCCCTTAGCAGAACCATCAGTTGTTAAAAAAAGATTTGATGATATTTTTGAAGCAACAAAATTTACAAAAGCATTAGATGATATTAAAGTTACAAGAAAAGATTTAAATACAAAAATCGTGGCAGAAAATAAAGATGTTGAAGCAGCAGAACGTACAAAAAAAGTTGCGGATGAAACTGAAAGAAGAAAAAATGATACTCAAAAAAAGATTGATCAAATTAATACTGATTGTGATGATTTAAGTAAAGAAATGAAACAAGTTACTCAACAACAAACTGAATTATTTGAAACTCATAAAGAGTTTGAAAAAGTTTTGACAAGAATTGATAATTTAAGAAGAGAAAAAGCAAGATATCAAGATGATGTTGAAGCATTAAGAAAAGAAACTGAAATTTTAAATGATAATGATGATGAATTAAAAGATAAAATTGATAATTTTGAAACAAAAACTAATGAAAGAAGAACTAAAATGATTGAATTAGAAGAAGAAGAATCAAAATTAAATCAAAAATTGAAAGAAATTCGACATGATTATAATACATTATTAAGTAAACAAGGGAAACTAAAAGCAGAAAAAGATTCTTTTGAAACTTCAAAGAAAAAATTAAATGATTTTGTTAATCAAGAATTTGAAGGATTAGAAGATTTTAATAATGATTCAAGAAATTTAAGAAATGTTTTGGATAGTAAAATTGATCAATTGAAAAAAACTCAAGAAAATGAACGACTTGAACATAATAAAGTTGAACAAGAAATTGTTACTCAATTAAATGAATATTATAATGATCGAACAAAAGAACAACAAATTTTGGAAATGTCAAAAAATTCTTTAGAATCAAATAAAAAAAAAATTTCTCAATTAGAAGAAGAATTAGAATTATTACCAGCAGATGAAGATGAAATTACAAGACATGAAGAAATTTTAAGAAAATATCAAGATGATTTAGAAAAAATTCAACAAGAATATAATGAAAAAAATTTTGATAGTAAAATTGAAGAAGAAAGGTCAAAAAGATTTGATTTGGAACAAAAAAATTCGAAATTAAATGTTGAATTAAGAACTGCTTCAAGTCAAGCAGAAGCAAGATCTAAATTAGATTATCAAAATAATGATTTAAAAGATCGAAAACAACAATTAACCAAATTACATGATATTAATAAAGAAAAATTTGAAAAATTATTAAAAAAAGATTTGAAAGAATCAATAGCAGAAGTTGATCTAAATCGATTTTTAAAAGATGTTAATAATCAAGTTAAAGAACTAAATGATAAAACATCAAATTGGACTAATGAAAAAAGTTCATTAAAAACTAAATTTGAATTAGAAGAAAATAAATTAGAAGAGATGGAAGCAGAATGTGATAATTTAGAAGCGGAATTACAAAATAAACTAGATGGTGAACCGACAAAAGAAAATTATGATCAATTAGTTGAAGAAAATAAAAAAATTATTAAAAATAAAAAGAAAGAAGCAAAAGAAGCTGAAATTTTAATTCCTTATTTTGAAGATTCTTTAAAATTAGCTTCATTACCTAGAGAAGTAGAAGAAGAAGAAGGAAATGAACCACATTGTAAACTATGTAATAGAAGTATGTACGATGATAATGAACAAAGAGATGTCATTGATGCTATTAAATCATTAATTACTGATTATAAAAAAAAACAAGATAGTGTGAAAGAGGTTCAAGCTGCTGAAGATTATTTGGAAAAATTAATTGAATTAAAACCAAATGTTGAAAAATTAGCACAATTAAAAGAAAATGATATTAGTATGGCTGAAAATAAAAAACAAAAATTAGAAAAAGAAATGAAATCAATTGATGATAAAATTAATCAAAATGAAAAAGATTTGGAAAGTTTACAATCTAAAATCAATGCAGCAGAAGATTTAAGAAAATATACAAGTGATATTACAAGAATTTCTAAAGAAATTAATAAATTAAATTCAACTGTTGAAGATTTAAAGGCTCAATTAGGTGATCCAAAAAATTATAGATCTGCTGAAGAAATTCATACTGAAATTTCAAAAGTTAGTGGAGAAATTAAAAGAACTGATGAAAATATTACTGAATTATCAAATGATAAAGATTTTGCAAATAATAATTTACAAAGCCATACTAACAAAGTTTCAAATAAAAAAATTGAAATTAGTAATTTAAAAACAAAATTATATGAACGAACAAATAAACAACAACAAGTTAATCAATTAAAAGAAGAAGAGAAAAAAAATCAATCAAGTATTTCAAAAGCAAAAAATATTTTAAATGAATTAGAACCAAAAATTATTGAATATGAAGATAAGAAAAAAGATTTAAAATATCAAAATGAACGGCAAATGCAAAAATTAAGAGATGAACATAGTAAATATGCTAAATATCAATATGAATTGGATCAATTACAGAAACAAGTTGATCAATATAAAGGTGATGATCAATTAGAACAATGTGAACGAAGTATTGCTGATTCATTGAAAAATATTGAAGAATTAGAATCAAAATTAAATACATTGCAAACTAAGATTCAAAAAGAAAAAGATGCATTTGCCAATTTAAAATCTCATGAAAGAACTTTAAAAGATAATTTAAAGATTCGACAATTAGAAAAAGAATTGAATAAAATTGAAGAAGAAAGTAATAAATTGGATGAAAAACAAGCAATTAAGAATAAAAAAAGATATGATCAAGAAGCTTCATCATTACAAGAAAAATATTCTGATTTATCAGCTGAACATGCAACGAAAAAAGGGGAATTAAAACAAATGCAATTACAATTAGAAGAATATGAAAATGATTTAAATACTTCATATAAAAATGCATATAGTTATTATCGAGATTGTGTATTGAGATTAGCAACAACTAAAAGAGCTAATAAAGATTTAGAGAGATATGCAAAAGCATTAGAATTAGCAGTTATGAAATATCATACTATTAAAATGGAAAGAATTAATGCAACAATTAATGAATTATGGAAGCAAACTTATACTGGTACTGATGTTGATACTATTATGGTAAGATCTGATAATGAATCTGGTAGAGGAAATAAATCTCATAATTATAGAGTTGTTATGGTTAAAGGTGATACTGAATTAGATATGAGAGGTAGATGTAGTGCTGGTCAAAAAGTTTTGGCTTGTATTATTATTAGATTGGCATTAGCAGAAACTTTTGGACAAAATTGTGGTATGATTGCATTAGATGAACCAACAACCAATTTAGATAAACCGAATATTGCTGCTTTAGCTAGATCATTAAATGAATTGTTGGATGCAAGAAAACAACAAAAGAATTTCCAATTGATTACTATCACACATGATTGGGATTTTTTGAAACATATAAAGGCGGCTGAATATACTGATAGTTATTATGAAGTGGTAAGAGAAGGTACAAAAACTTCAAAAATCCGACAAGTTGATATTAATAATTTACAGTCTTAGTGTTTTTTTATTTTTTTATTATTAAGTAACATGTTAGTAATATATATATATACAGAATTATACAGTAATAATAGTAGATTTGTGAGTTTTTTTGCTGGTAATGATTGTCCTTGGAATACGTAATCAGTTAATCAACCGACATTTCATAATTTGCTATCCAACTTTCCGAGCAAAAAATATCAATGCATCGATGCAGCAGATGATTATAATGTAGTAATTGTTCGGTCCCTTTTTATTATTAAAATGGTAATAGCAACATTTTTTAGTTTTTTTTTTTTTTTATAATAAATTTTGGAATATTAGTAAAAACTTTTTGATAAATAAATAATAAATAAAGATTAGTTGGAGTTCTGTGGGTTGGAGATACCCTAATTGATTGTGTTGATGGTAAAATGTTTATTTCTTTTTAGGTTTCATTGGTGGGTTCATGTTAGCAGGATAGCCTGGTTTTGGACCAATATAAAAAAGTGTATCAATCATTATTGGTTTGTAGTATTATAAAGGAATAGTGATAGTGTGCTGAAAAAATTTTGGTTGATTAATTGATGAAAAAAGAGAGAGGAGAATTGGAGGATTGAATGGGCTTATATATATATATTTCTTTAAATAGTTTCAGTGAGTTTTGAAAAGTTTTTCAGAAAAAAAAAGTAAAATAGAATTGATTGAAAAAAAAAAAAAATTAGAGACATTAATGTACCAGTCTCTGAAAAAAGAAACAATCTGGTATTTATTTTTTTTTTTTTGTGTTTTTTTAAAAAATTTCCTCAAAACTCCATGGATCTTTAACAATGCAAAAGAATAAATATAAATAAATAAATATAATGCAGTACTTTTTCCAAAAAAGATGAATCGTAAATTTCAATTAAAACACAAACGATTGAGAGTTATTTTTTATTTTTCTAATTAGATGAAAGAAAAAAAAAAATTTTCTCGAATAATTTCGTGTAATATTTATAAACTAATATTACCAATGTTATAAGGGATTTTTACCTATCTCTATTGTGTTTTTCCAATCCGATTTAGTGGATAAAGACATGTTATATTTGGGGAAAAAAAGTATCTATTTAAAATTTTTAAGTTGATATGAATTAATTTTTTCAATATTGATTTAAAATCTTAGCTTTTCTTAAAGATAATTAAAGGTCTTACCAAACCTCAGGGGTCTTGAGCATTTTTTTTTTTTTTTTTTTTTGGATCAGCTTAAATAATGGAACAACTCGCATAATCAATAATTGTATTATACACTCAAAGTATATCTCATTTACAAGCAAGTGAGATGAAATAAAAACTTACCAAATTGAAAGAAAAAAAAAATTTTCACTTGAATCTCGCGATCTGTATTTTTTTTGTCTTTTTAATGCGGGGGCTGTGATCAAACATTATTGGACTAAAGTCTCATCCCTCATCTCTAAGCTTTTTTTAAAGCCCCAATTGAATTTAAATTAATTGAATTGTGGTACCTGGTAATACATTATTATCTGGATATCATATTCCTAGCATAACAACATTTTATACTTTATAGTCTTACAAATTGACGAACTAAAGTTCAGTAGATATCGTAATTTAGGGCTTCAAAAAATTTTCTTACTACATGTATAGCAGGGATGTTCTCTTTTTAATATTGTGACTAGTCCACAATTGGTGATTCAAATTTAACACTGTCAATATATGTAAACTAGGAAGTCTGTCGTGCATTATCTATGCTTGAGTCAATTAATTAACTAAAGATCGAGGAGTCAAAAAATCAATCTTTCTACGATTAGATCTGAGGTTAGCTTTAATGCACTACACCAGTACACTGGGGTAGAACCATTGCAACCCCGGTATAGAAACCAGCTGCTTTCATTATTATGCAAAACCCTCAACTTTGACAAGCACGGATTAAATTCTTTTTTTTAAAAAAAAAACAGGCTAATGAGCTATAGATTAAAGTATAACATTATGAGATTCAACCTCAAGCTACCAGGTACCTGGGGTAGAACGTATCGATCAATGGGATGCATTAATCAATTAATCTCATCATTGGTGTTAGCAATCGATCATGATTGGTAGAACTTAGAATTACATATATGGTTGTAGTCTCTAATTTGTGTCAGTCGAGGTTTAAACAAAAAACAAGTTAATACTCAAGACAACCACATATATCTCAGCCTCAGGTGGTACCTGGATATTTTATTTACGATCTGTATCTGGACTATAATAACGACTGGAGTACTATGATATCAGAGAGCAATATCTTGATATTTTGAGATTGCACAAGCTCTAAGATATCATTATTTTTTTACGCGGGATAACAACTTTTGAGCCTGTTATTTTGCGCTAAGAGCTTTACATTGTACAGTATATATTCTATTATATATGGGCTTCAATATTATTAACTCCTCTAGAGCTTCACAGCTCAAAAATCTATTCTTATAGGATAAATAACAGTAATAGGCGATATGATTCACTCAAGACTTAATTAAAACCTCAAGTGGAAGCCTGAATAGAAGGGTTGTAATACCAGGTTAACTGTACACTTCAAGCTAGCATCTGATGCACTTCACAGACTATAAGGATATTAAACGTATCAACCGAATAATGGATTGGGAATCATCATGATCAATGTTGATATCTGGTATAAAATATGCAATGAATCAAATTGATTCGTTGCATCCAATGTATACTGGATTATACAGTATGCAAACTACAGTACGGTATACGTATATATACTGTACTCAAAGCTGCAATCTGATCAGTGAGGATTCGAAGCATGCATGATTCCGGTTAAAGCGATTATTTGCTGTATCAGATCAATGCGTATTATTTTTTTTGCTTGAACAATCTACTGTATTATTTTTTAGCTACGGTTAATTTAAGAAGAAAAAAATTACAGGCATCAGCCCTGACCTTATTGTTCTTTTACACTGTCTGAACAAGCTTACTTTGTATAATATTTTCAAGGCGTACGATAAAGACAATGTGTGTTTCTAAGTATAGCAAGCTTGTCAATCAATCTACTGTGTAAACAATGACTACCAATGGTACCATGTACTACATATACATACTGTAAAAACCTTATGCTTATAACTTGCTTGGTTTGAATATTACAGGGGTGGTATTTAAATTTGAATCGTTTAGATCGAATTTGGAATCATTTCAACATTGTTGTTACAAACCTATTCACTGTTGACTGTATTTCTAATTTAATTAAATTTTCAATCTTTGATTATGCAACGTAGCTGAGATTACAACGAAAAAAGCGCACAGATCAGGTAAGGGTTAAAATAAGTTTACAGTAGTTATATAAAATTTCGAATCGATGCCACAACCAGTAGATCCTTTTGAGTTAGTTATACAGGGTAGATTAAGCTTAAATACACAATATTACTTGTACGCTATATCATGATCAATATTTAAGAATCAACCCTTGGTATACATGTAGTAGTGTATATAAAGCAGTTTCTTTAAAGGACTTCTATTTTCGCTTTAACGAGGAAACAAATCAGATTATATTCCAGCAATTACATTCAACTTAAGTAACTCAATTGTATGATCTAAGGGTGTTTTAGGTTTTTATTTCATGTTGTTTTAGATTAAATTGTTCTTTGTAAATTTATCAATCAATTACATCTATGTCAGGTACATTTAGAAGTGTTTTTTCCTCAGATAACACTATCAGATATTTGATCACTGCCACTGTAATTAACCTGGAAAAGTAAGACATGTTAGTGTCATATTTATCAACTGCACAGGTAATAATAATTCAAGGGGGATATTTTGCTGACTTAGTCTAATTGCAATTTAATCTATAAATGATATATTATAACCTACCTAGGCGCCTGCTTGTTCTATTGTATACGTATAATATACTTGCACCTCAGGATGATACATGTATATTGGATGACCCATATATGGATATCATTCACACATACCATGATACATATATACAACTACATATACACTAAGTAGCTTTTGAATATATATACTCCTACTACTGGTACTGTAATATCGCGAGAATGAAAAACTCAAGTTACTGATGATTTTGAGTAATTTACTCAGCCTCAGTATGTATAACTCATGGTAAATGGTTACCAGTTGGGTGATTTCAGTTTTAAATCAAGGAGCAAGTACACCAATCGTGCTAGTTTTAAATTATGAGCTGATATAGAGAGCAGAGATACTCAATCTGATTGCTCCATTAATAATTTGCATGCTCCAGTATCAAAAATAATAAATCGAGAGTCAGATTCTTATGTATGCTATCTTACGGCTTTCTTTTTATATATTGGTATTGGATTTTATTAACATAGGCTATTTATCAATATATTCAAACTAACTATATTTATCTATCATCTGATAATACATAGTACTACCTGGAAAAGACCAGTTTTCAATTACTTGAGATAAATCTAAAACAATTGCTATAACAATCCTGATGATTTCATATGTATATCTGAACATGAAATATCAGATGTTACAAAAAGTCGCTAGAGATTGTGTAGTATTATTTGTTGGTGGTATCATTGTACCAGATCAGATGTTGATAACTCTTATTAGATGTTGTAATATTAGTAAAAGAATGGTTTCCAGATTGGAATTTTTCAAGTTATGATCCTCTTATTATAGATAAATCTACTCAAATACATGTAAAATACATTGATTCCCCTATATATGGCACTAGAAAGTGAGTCAATTGATGCATTATAAATACTATATCCGGATATCTGATATCATTTGTAGTCTGGCTATTACTACTGTAGTACTGTCAGACGTATCTAAGTTCTAATGAATATATTTTACCCCTTATAATATATATACATGTATAATTGATACTCGTAAGATTGGCTTATTCGTTTACAATAGATATGTATTACACTGTTACAAGTAAGAAATGAGATATTCATTATAATGATATAGTTATAGCCAGTGTTTCAAAACAGCCATGGTTTACTTCACATGTGCATAAAATGGCTACTGGAGTGAAATTTTCCCCACACTATTGTACTAGTCATCTTAATAGCTCAGAATCATGGGCGATAGTAGCTCCAACACCATCATTATTGATGCAACATAAAAACTTGAGTACATTGATATTTCAATAAATACCTATCTTGTTTTCTGGTTCTTAAGCAGATGAAGTTAGCTTTGACTGTCATGGACATCTGCTATTCCAATATATACCGCACGTTATATAGAGGTCAGAATTATCTGTGAATTGAAATTATAATATAATCAATTAGTACCACTAGACCTACAAGAAACACTATAGTATACCTGGGGAGTTCAATTAAATCGAATCGTCATGTATTTTAATGTTTTATCCCTGAAAATCTATTATTCATTACGCACATCAAGATATTTTAACATAACTTGGCTCAGGTGGATGTTTAAGTATAGCAATTATCTAGATGTGGAATTTTCAACTAACGATCAATCAAGCCTTTGTTTAATAATATTATCGCAACATTGAATACCTTAAAGTAAATATCGATAGCTTAATTACTTAAGTGAAACGAAGAACTCTCCTTAATTCCAAAAAATGCTATAATCCCAAATTTATTTGACGAATACAATAATAATATTATAATTATCGGTATTTAGTTTCCTAATATGGTTACTTATACGTTATCAGGGTTATACTGTACATATATATATGTTTGTTTACAACTGAAGTACTTCGCAGTTATCGGGTTTCTGCAAGAGCAACCTTTTACTGTATATATTCCAAAACGATACTATGTTTCACCCTGAATATCATGATGTTATCAATCGATGCATAAGAAGATGATCTACACAATAAAACCGTTCCTATAGCATTAATTTAGAATTAATTTTTTAAAGAATACCTGGTACTAATAAACTGTACTGTTATAATTAAACATCCAGGCAATAAATTGTGATGAAATTACTGGCCACCCGTGGCCAGTACCTGGTAGAGCATTGCTGAATTCGCATATTTACTGTAGATTACCACAAATAGTACTTGTACAATTGCACAATATAGGTAACATGCGAGTCCGTTAATAAATCAACTACAACAATTAGCAACAATTTTTACAAAAAAATATCTATTTTTAAAATAACATAAAAATTATAAATACAGTTCAACATCAGCTCTACTCTACTCCTACTCTTCTAATCTTCTAATCCTAAAGCTTTATTAACTAAAGCTCGATATTCTTGTTGTTTTTCAGCTTGATCTAAAAATACATTATATTTAGCATTCAACAATTTAGCATCAATAGAATCTGGTGATTGTGGCATAACTGCTTTACCATCACCACTCAATTGACTCATAATATCCCATAATTCACCACCTTCAGCTGCTTTAGCACCTAACATTGCAGTACCAAAAACAACAGCAGCATCAATATATTTTGGAATAACAACTGGCATATTAGTAGCAGTTGCCATAATTTGAGTTAATAAATTATTTCGACATTGACCACCTGATAAATAAATTTGTTTAACATTATGACCAGATTTATTTAATGCTTCAATAATATGTCTAGTTTGTTGTCCAATAAATTCAACAGCTCCTAAATATTCTAATGCTAAAGCATCTAATGAAACATCCATTGATTGACCAATAATACTACCTCTCATATTTGAATTTGCAATTGGTGATCTATTACCATATAAATCACCATAATAAAATAAATGTCTTGCTAAATAAACAATTGATGGTGCATTTTGTTCTTTAACCATTTCTTCTAATCTATTATTTAAAATATCAAATTTAGAAACACCTTTTTCTTTTGATAATTTTTCTAATTGTGGTGTACTTGGATGATTTTTTAAAACATGTGCTAATAATTGACCAGTTGTTGATTGACCACCTTCTGCCATCCATCTATCAGGAATTAAAACATCTCGATAAGGACCCCAAACACCAGGAACAAAGACTGGATCTTTTGACATAACTAAATGACATGTTGAAGTACCAGCAACTGCTGCTAATCTAACATAAGGATCTTCTTCTGAAGATTCTTTTTGTAAATCAGTTTTAGCAGCAACAGTACCTAACCAACCACCATATGCATCAATAATTGAACTACTAACAGCTACTTTAGTTGTTAAACCTAATTCTTTAGCAGAATTTTCAGTTAAATAACCAACTTTTTCACCAGCTGATAAATATGTACCATTTTCATTTAAAACACCTCCAATTCTTCTAAAATTATCTTCTGCTAATTCTGGTAATCCAATAGTAGTTAAAAATTCTTCATCCCAACCTTTCATTGATCCATCAACACCAACTGGAACATAACCTTGTTTACAAACAACTGAACAAAATGATCTAGCTTCTGATCCAGTTGCTTTATGTGATAAGAAATCACCTAAATCATAAAATTTACATTGTTCAAATAATCCTTCTGGCATATTTTCTTTTAACCATTTAGCCTTTGGAATTTCCATTTCTAATGACATTTGACCACCAACATATTTTAAACATTTATGACCAGTTTTATTAATTTCTTTAGTTTGTTTTGGGGCTCTATGATCCATCCATAAAATAATATTTTGATAATTATCATTAAAATCTGGTCCAACACCAACTGGTGAATCATCATTTTCTTTCAAAACAACTAATGAACATGTTGCATCAAATGCAATACCTTTAACTTTTTCTGCATCAATTGAACTTTCTTTCATGACTTCTTTAACACACCAACAAATATTTTCCCAAATTTCTTGTGATGATTGATTGAAATAATCTTGTTTTGGTTCCCATTTAGTAATATCTTTTGATTTTAAACCTAAAATTTCACCTTTACCATCAATAATACAAGCTCGAGCTGAACCTGTACCAACATCAACACCAATATAATATCCATCAAACATTTTTTTATTTTTTTGTTTCTATTTTCTAATTGTTGTAATGAAGAGAATTAAAGAAAAAAAAAAAAAAAAAAAAAAGTGAGGGGGTTGTTGCTTTTTTATATAATAGACTGGTTATAGCAGCAATAAATGTATTACGTAACTGTGAGGCTAGTGAAAAAAGTATTATGCTTTTGCCCCAGCTTTTATCAGGTAGCGGCATCAATATTAGACACTTGCTGTGCGACAATTATATATAATCGGAACCAGTCGGCCTAGGTTTGGTTGACCTGAAATTTTTCAAATCAATGATTGTAAACTTATTCACTGAAAAAGTAACAGCTTATGCTATTTTATTTTCACCATTTTTTAATCATGAGATGTGAATATATGAAGAAAGATATGACAATTCTAAGTCTAAATGAGTTATCTGAGGATTGAAACGGGACAACCTTAATTAGGGACCGAGATATTACCTGGTACAGCTCTAAGGAGTAATTGCTCCATTATTACTTAATTAGGAGATTAATATGCAATTTATTGTGAGTACAATTTATCCGGGATTCAAATTTAGAAAGTACTACCTCTGGTACCAGTATTTTTTCAATAAGATGCATGTATGAATCGATTCAACATTACTACTGGCAATGGGCTATAATTCATGCAGAGAAAGTTATTTTTACTAAAATTTTTCAAACACACTATTGAATGCTTATCTTGAAAGGATCTCAATTTCCTGTTCTATTGGCCTATTTTTAAGTGATATGATGAAGCTTGCAATCAGTTGTTGAGAAAAAGCTGCCAAATTATTTCTTACTGCAAAAAAGCTGGGGTGAAAATATTTAGCCCTTTCGGTCCGACTATGCTGAGACAGAAATACTTGCACAGTACTACCAGGTACCAATAGTTATTGAATGAAAATTTTATATACTGTATGTGTTAAAAAAGTTGCTGTTTGATTGGCTGGTAATTTACAAAGTCATATTATTCATTTAGAGCTTCCAAAGTTCCATGAAATGAATAACCTTGAACCTACTTCATAGAAATCTTGGCCCTTCATTTGTCCAACCTGGCAACTTGCAAAAAAAAAAAAAATTATGTAATTAATTCTCAAATCTATAAAATTTATAAGGTAATCTAGAAATTAATTATAATATACTTTATATACAGTAACTACAGCATGCCTAACTAGTTCTTCTAACAGCAACATAAATCACTAGCTATTAGTATCCAGTGTTATATACCTAACTTTAAAATTATTTGTTCTTGCAATGAAGACATCCTTCGAGTATAAAATTCTATGCTTTACGCAGGCAAGTCATCGCATGATCATCCTCTATCATCTTCATTTAAATTAATTCTACAATCAAAACGCGTAAAAGAAGCGTTTTAAATTTAGCTTGTCTCATATTGTTATGGTTAATCAATGACATTCAGGATCTGATAGATCTTAAGACTCTTCGAACGGCTACAAGTATTAATTTATACATACAATTATACAGTAGATTACCACTATATGCCCACCTTAGTGAAATTTTTCAAAATATCTGATGTCTGATAATGTATACATCCATCGATAATGATCTCATCTGGATGCATTATCGTGATATCAGATATACAGTAATGCCCATTGTTACTTAATATGATTTTGTTCTATCTATTTGGATGATAGCCTGGTTCCTGGTATTACATGTATTGTAGCTACAGTAGATGGATGTTAAAAGCTGAGTCAACCGTTGCAAGTTCTATGAAACCTAGGTAAGCTAATTATAATAATATAGTTCCAAAAATTATGATATAACATGTTGTACACGTTAAGAGAGATTACTTACTTAATTATCTATATTCTGGATAAAATCTGTTTTGATGACAGTTAAGGTTGGAGGTGCACACCCTGGATGTATGTAACTGGAGACTTTAGAATGGTACCGCGAGATCACACATGTCCACCTGCCAGAATAAATCTGGTGCGGCTGAATTCTTAAGGTTCATAGATGTATCTATAAATTGTATAATGATTAGTGTCCTAGCTTTACATATCAACCAGCTGTTCAGTGATTACAATCTAATTAATTAGTTAATTTTTTTCAAAAGATCAGTTCAACTAACAGGGGAAGAATGATACAGTAATGATTTGAATTTTACAACACTGATTCAAAAGAAGTATATATGCCAAATTTAGAAAGATCATTGTAAAGTACAAATTGTAAATATATAGCGATATTAAATTTTATGTATTTTTAAAAAATATATATTAAGAATATATATACAAGTCTGAATTGAGTAGACTATTCTTTGATGGTTATATATAGGTCTAGGCGCGGTTATTTACACGTCCAGATATTTTTTGATACTAAATTACTGTAACTATAAAAACATGCCTGTACGAGTATATAAAGTACACGTATTACCATCGATTTCTCTACATGGCTAAACGTAACATTTTTTATAGAACCTTTCAAATTGCAGGTCGCGCATATGTACAATTGTATGTTATGAAGCTCCCAAAGATGTTCCTTTGAATTCCAAAGATACACATATATATGCTTTTTATCGAAAAGGCATATCATGCATTTTCGTTCCGATCTAAAGCTACTGTAAGCATAAATTAGGGATAGAAACTGGTAACCGAATATTATTCAATCCAGTCGTTTCCTTTAAAAATTACGTAGTTAACGAAATATAATTACAATCGATATTTGTATTTTCATCAATTATAAGCCAATCATGTGCCATTTAAGATCTGAATTCAAACCATGGATAATAGATCTATCCTTGTATTAACCATCGCAACAGTCTTCCTCGTGACTTTTTGAATTATAAAGATACAGCAGGCCAACCCAAAAAGGTTGACTCTAGGGACTAGTTGCGCCTCTATAGCCCGCTGTATACATTGTAGATGCATGATTTATGCATAGTTGAGTTAGCGAGTTTTCAAGTGCCTTTTTTATTTTAACCTGCCGTAGCAACGGTACGGTGATGAGACAAATCTAAAATCAGAGATCCTCATTTATAAATAAAAATAGATTCAGAAATTCAGAAATCTAAACTAGAACATTTTTTTCAATTGTTATAAAAATTCTTTCTCTATTCACAGCTCATCAAAACAACTGAACAATGACTTTAATTCAAAATTTACCAGTCGAAATTCTTGATAAAATTTTTGAAAATTTTCAAGCTGATTTCGAAACTTTAAATTCATTAGCATTAACATGCTCAAAATTTCATCAAGAAATTAGAAGAGATAAATTTATACGCCCAATGTTATATGAATTATTTAAACCATTAGGAACTCATATTGGAACATTGCATTTACCGAAATCTAATTTGTATGAATGGTTCAAAAAAATTATTAAAGATTTAGAATATGTTCAAAAAAATCAACAATTAGATAAATCAAGAAATCCAGATAATACCAATATTTTATATAGTGCAGTCATATGGATGTTTGTTATGAAAGATTCCAACCACGATAAATTTTTAAAGATTAGAGTTGAAAATAAATTTGTTGATCAAATATTTTCTTATGACAAGCCAATTTTTTTCTTTATAATGTTTATGAATTCGGTTGTTGAAATATTAGAAAATGAATCAATAGAGGAATATTCAAACGTTGTTCGTTCAAATGATCCTTCTAGTTTCCCACCAAATAGCCAACAACAATTTGCACTGACTACTGGATTTTTTAAAACTATATCTGTTCGTCCAAATGCTCAATCAAATATTGTTGGTCAATGTAATGGTTTCATTAAAAAAATTCAATCAGAAATTGATTATGCTGAAAAAACAGGAAAAACATGGATGAACTTGGTAAAATCTTCAAAAGAATATCAAAGACATATTTGTTCCTTAGTTACAAAGCATTTAGCAATTGATTTTCAGAAGTCTTCAAAAAAAATTAAACATGAACCTGGCTATGATGGACCAATTCCTTTATTGAGTGATTATGAACTTTTGGGTGTTATCACCAATATTCTAAGACATTTTGGCATCAAAGCACAAGCTCTCCCAGGTTTTAGTTTTGGTGGTGCAGCAAATTCAGAATTTGCTACTATTTCTATAATTAGGTTAGCTAAAAAATATGAAGAAGATGAAGATTGGTATGTTGATATTTTTGGATGGACTGGTAGACATGAAAAAAAGTTTAATCATTTCATAGAACCATATTTTTTCACAGCAAGAAATTTGCTTGAAATTTTGAACGTTAGGTTCCCTGAATTAACAATGAGCCATCCTACGATGATAAAAAGTTTTACTGTTCCAACTATAAAAAACAGTTTTGATATGAAAGATTATAAGGAACGTTTGCTTGGCTTTGAATTTGATAGCTTACCTCTCACCATTGCATCTTGTCAACACAGTTTATTATATTTAGCATTTGGGGTAAAACCAGTTATGAGTATGAATTTGTTTCTAAATACTTTAGAAGAACGATTGATAAAGGTTATTAATTATTTATCTGATAATAAGATGGCATCAAAGGATAAATTAATTATTATTAAATTTGCTAAAGATGTTAATTTAGCTATGAGTCAAAGAGATTTGGAAACTGATATTGTTTATTATAGATAATTCATATTAATTAATTATTTTAGTTCTTTTTTCTTTTTTCTTTCAAGTTGAATCTTTTTCAATGTCGTTGCTACATGTACTGTTTGTTGATATCAAAGTTTAGCATACTAATGAGCTTTGTAACCCTGCTCACAAATTTGCTAACTTATTGTTACAGTTAAACACATGCAAAAAGGAGTGCAGTCCATTTTTTAGTTTTAATAAAAACATCAATTATATCTGTAAACAATAAAATAATAAATACACAGATAATAATTGTTTAAAAATAAAATACAATTTTTCCCTAAATTGCGAATAATTACCTCTAATATATTGAGAGGAAGTGCTATCCACTATAAATTTAACTGTAAACGTTGGGCAGCTGTACTTAAATCCTTTCAAGTTTATATTATACTCAAAAGTATATACAGCAGATTACTCTAATTAAAATTTTGGCGGCCGTATACAATTTTTGGAATCCTGTCGGATCTTTTATAATGGAGACTGATTTAATAAAAAATTTCAAGCACCATCGGGGCCGGAGTACAAAACTCTAAACCTTGGATCTTGATGATGGTACCAGGTAAATTTTATCATATGCATCTGATTTATGATTTAGATTTATTTTCTACAACGAAAATCAGGGGAAATTTTTTTTAAAGATTTGCCACCCAAAGTCAATTATATTATATATAAAACACAACATTTGTTTAGTCCTTGACTACTGTAATTCAATCAAATCAGTTTTCAAATATAACATCATGATTTAAAAAATACACAATGAACAGCTCACCAAAATTTTTAGACGAGCAAATTTCAATCCATGACAAAGATTCTGTAAATAATATTGAATCACCAGTTGGGGTGTTTGTTGGTGGTACAAGTGGTTTAGGAGCTGGATCAGCTTTATTATTCGCACAACATGCCAAAAACCCTACAATTTATATTATTGGTAGAAATCAAAAGACTGCTGATGAATTGATTTCAAAAATGAAAGAATTTCAACCAAATGGGAAATATTATTTTGAACAAGCAGATTTATTTTTAGTATCAAATGCTAAAAAAGTTGCTCAAAAAATTAAAGAAAAAGAATCAAAAATTAATGTATTAGTTTTATCAACAGGATCATTACAATTGATTCATGAACCAACATCAGAAGGAATCAATCCAAAAAGTGCAATTTATACTTATTCAAGATGGGCAATTGTTGATCAATTAGTCCCATTAGTTGAGAAAGCTTTTGAAAATAATGAACCAGCAAGAATTCATAATATTTTAGAAACTACAAGACAATCAAAAATAGATCCAAATAATTTAGATTTGCCAAAAAACTTTAATCTATTTCAAATGGGTACTCATAATACAACTTTTTGTAACTTAATGACCTTGAAATATTCTAGAATGTATCCAAATATTGGATTTATTCATTCACATCCTGGTTTTGTTAATACACCAATTTTGGACACCTTACCTTGGTATATGAGTAAACCATTGGTATTTTTTAAATGGGTTTTTGAGTCACCAGAATCTGCAAGCAAAAGAGCACATTATTTACATTATGTTTGTGAAGAAACAAAAAAAGGTGCTACTATTGTTGATTATAAATTTAATTGTCCAATTGAAAAATTTAAACAAGAAGGGTTAATTGATGAAGAAGATCAAGATATTGTTTATAATCATGTACAAAAAATAATTAAAGATCTGTAAATTATAGTTTACATATATTCATCCTGACTATGTTTTGTGCTTAAGTATATAGTTAAGATTCAACATTAGTTTGAGCATTTTTTTTCAATGAGACAATACAATCCAATGGCAGGATATATTAATGGATATTTTTCTGATCTGATGTTTAAGCAGCACAAAATCCAAGATATTCATAGCTGGCTAAGCTTAATACTACTGACAAAAAACGTGTTGCTAATTATAATATACTATATATATACTACTAATACTAGTAGTATATATAAGTAGTATATATATAGTATATACCAGTGCGTTATAGTAGTACATGTACAATTGTAAAGTGGTACTCCACAGTGAAAATTTTGAAAATTTTAACTCTATGCATGTAAAACTTAACTTTGAAAAATCTTAAGGTACCGGCCGATTCAATTTTTAAAGTATACAATAATTAATGTAATATTATTCAACTACATCCTGTTTCATCCCTACAATATATCTATCAAAATATTCTAATCAGGCATTATCAGTCTGCTCTTGGTTGGTTCTATAGACATCCTGATTCATTCGAAATTTTCAAGCAAGCTATAAACAATCCACGCTATCAAAAAATTAAGAAACTAACGCTACAAGGCTTAGCTGAGCTCAGAAAACAATATAGTGTTAAAGGGGGTTATTTATTATACCAAGGAGCACTTGTATTACCTAATTCGTTGACTGGAGAGCTGGATGATATCAAATAATTAAGGATGTTCATGAAGCAATTGGACATGTATTTGGTCCAAAACTATCCAGAACTGTCAAGTCAAACTTCTATTGGGATAATATAAGCACACTTTTGCACAAAGTTCCAGAAGATTGTACTGAATGTCAAAAAGGAAAATTAATTCTTAAAAGAGCAGGTGGGTGGTCCACCCAAAACTCCTAAAAAATCTTTACAGAAATTTCATACGATTCTTTACAGAAATTTCATACGATTCATATTGATTACATCACAGGATTTTCTATTTCAGACGGTGGGTTTGATTCGATATTGGTAGCTATAGATGAATTTTCAAAACATATTCATCTTATTTTGGCAACATCTCAAGATACTATAGATGATTTAATTGAAAGGTTAAATTTATCATTATCATAATTTTTAGGATTTGCTCGAGTATTTGTATCTGGTAATCCCTTTTTTTTTGGATCTGAAGTTTTCAATAATTATTTAAAAGATACCAGCAAGATATTAATACCGAGCTCTTCATATTGTTCAAATGACAATAATTTGACTGGGATTTACTACAAAAAAATCAAAGAAATGTTTCAATCTCGGGAAGAACAAGAATTGTTCATAGAAGACGACTGGACTTCATATATGAAAGAGATTCAGAACACGCTTAACTCTCAACAAGATGATACTGGCTATTCCCCAAATGAGATTATTTTCTAATAAAGATTAGATTTGGATATAGACTGCAAAGTGGAATACATTAAAATTATAGAACTTCCAAATTATGTTGGTTTATTCGAACGATCATAATACCTACATAAAATATTAAGGATAAACTACATTGGAAGTATATATTACAATACATTATGTTCACAAGTACACTAATTAGCAAACTTTAGATTGTTTTTTATACTATACATAATAAATTAACTATTTACACTTTGTTATTTACAATTCATATATCCTATTTACAAAATAAATTAAAATAAAAAGACTATCCAGAACAAGCTTCACAATTATCACGTTGATCTGGTGTACATACTTTAACCACTTCATCATCATTAAAAACATCAACATATTTTTTTTTTTCTTCATTATCTTGGGATCCATCACTTTCTAAAGCTTCCAAAGCTTGTTTATAAGTTCTCTTTTTTAAAACACTACTTCTTCTAGTTGCTATAGTAGGTCTATTTTTCAATAATTCTTGATCAACAGTAAATTGAATTGGTGCACTAGCTGCTTGAGTTCTTAGGTAATACATTCCAGTTTTTAAACCTTTTTTCCAACCATAAAAATGCATTGATGTTAATTTACCAATTGTACAATCTTTTAAATGAATATTCATTGATTGTGATTGATCAATAAAAGGACCTCTATCACTTGCCATATTAATTACACATTTCTGTGGAATTTCCCAAACAGTTTTATATAATTGTTTAATTTCTTCAGGAATTTCTTTAATATTTTGAATACTACCATTATCTGCAATAATTCGATGTTTTAAACTATCATCCCAAATACCTAAATCAACCAAATCTTTTAACATATAAGGATTAACAATTTGGAATTCACCACTTAAAACTCTTCTTGTATAAATATTTGATGTGAAAGGTTCAAAACATTCATTAAATCCTAAAATTTGTGATGTTGAAGCAGTTGGCATTGGTGCAACTAATAAACTATTTCTTAAACCATATTTTTTTAATCTCAATTTTAATTTATTCCAATCCCATAATTTGGTTGGTTCATGATTCCATAAATCAAATTGTAATAAACCTTTTGATGCTGGACTACCATCATAACTTTTATACGGTCCATATTCTTTAGCTAAATCAATACTACATTCAACTGCAGCATGATAAATAGTTTCAAAAATTTGAATATTTAAATTCTTTGATTCTAAACTATCAAATGGGAATCTAAACATTGCAAAAACATCTGCTAACCCTTGTACACCAACTGCAATTGGTCGATGTAATTTATTTGATTTTTCAGCTTCTTTAACAGGATAATAATTAATATCAATAATTTTATTTAAATTTAAAACCACTCGTTTAACAACTTTATGCAATTGATAAAAATCATACCAACAATTTTCATCATCTTCTTTAACAAAACTTGGTAATGCAATT
Source organism: Blastobotrys capitulatus (assembly GCA_030564325.1). Taxonomy (NCBI): domain Eukaryota; kingdom Fungi; phylum Ascomycota; class Dipodascomycetes; order Dipodascales; family Trichomonascaceae; genus Blastobotrys; species Blastobotrys capitulatus. The sequence continues at coordinate 136,052 of JAJLUL010000009.1, forward strand.
GATGCCAAGTTACAAACAGCCACTTCATCAACTGATGAATATTCAATAATTTCTGTACACAAATTACTAGATTTGATTGTACCTAAATTTTTTTGATTACTTTTAAAATTACAAGCATCTTTGTATAAAATATATGGTACACCAGTTTCAGTTTGAGCTTCTAAAATTGCAAGCCATAATTTTTGTGCTTTTATAACTCTTCTTGCTCTACCTAATTTTAAATATTTTTCATATAATTCATTAAATTCATTACCATAAACATCCATTAAACCTGGTGCATCTTTTGGACAAAACAAAGCCCAATCTTCATCTTTTTCAACTTTTTCCATAAAATAATCTGGAATCCATAATCCATAAAATAAATCTCTTGCTCTAATTTCTTCTTTACCATGATTCTTTCTTAAATCTAAAAATTCAAAAATATCTGCATGCCATGGTTCTAAATAAATTGCAAATGCTCCTGGTCTTTTATTACCACCTTGATCAACATATCTTGCTGTATTATTAAACACTCTAAGCATTGGAACTAATCCATTAGATGTACCATTATTACCACCAATTTTTGATCCAGCAGCTCTAATATTTGATACATGTAATCCAATACCACCAGATGTTTTACTAATAGATGCACATTGTTTTAAAGTATCATAAATTCCTTCAATTGAATCTTCTTTCATTGCAACTAAAAAACATGAACTTAATTGCGGTTTTAAAGTACCAGAATTAAATAATGTTGGTGATGCATGTGTGAAAAATCTTAATGACATGTAATTATAAGTTTCAAAAACATTTTCTAAATCATTACCATGTATACCAATTGCAACTCTCATATATAAATGTTGAGGTCTTTCAACAATTTTACCATTAGTTTGTAATAAATAAGATTTTTCCAAAGTTTTATAACCAAAATAGGTAAAAGTCATATCTCTATTATAATCAATCATTTTATTAAATTCTTTATGGTTTGATCTAACAATGTCTACTAATTCTTTTGTTACCATTGGTTTATGTTCATTAGTAATCTCATCATAAATGTTATATAATTGTTCTATTGTTTCTAAATAATCATCACTTGTTGATTTATGTAAGTTTTTAATTGTGATTCTTGATGCTAAATATGAATAATCTGGATGAATTGTTGTCATATATGCAGCTGTTTCTGCTAATAAATTTGAGATTTCAAATGTACTAACTCCAGTATATATACCTTCATAAACTGTTGCTACAACTTTATCAATTTTAACATGATTAATATCTAAATCATATACTAATTTTGATAAGAATGTAGCTATTTTATCAGGACTATATATCTGTTTTTCACCACATCGCTTAGTTACTAGGATCATTTATTAGTTTTTGTGGTGATGA